>PVJL010000531.1:0-146824 GCA_004026885.1 Lyroderma lyra | reverse complement strand
TGTGAAGATCAAAGCAATGACATGAAAAGATAATTCAGACTCAATTGAAAGGAGACTTGAAAGCTATGGATTGATGAAGACTGTCATCACCTAAGAAAAAAAGAGGCATAGTCTCAGTTAACATTATTACAGTAGCAAAAAGAAATAATGAGGCAGTGTCGATAGCTATTATGAAGGAAAAGCAACGAGGCTCAGCAACAGATTGGATACAGAGACAAACAAATAGAAAGAGAATTACAGGATATACATTGAGATGTTTTGATATAATTTGACTACATATGCAAACAAACAACTTTACAGCCAATCATAGTCTTCAATTGGTGCTTTAATTAAAATGTTATTTGAAAGTTAATAATCAGTGAAGGAAATTAAACATTCTATTTCTTTACCAATTCTACACTTAGAGGGTTATTATGCTCCTACATTTGGTGTCTGGAAATGTTGGGTCTTTTATGTACTAATTTATGTTTTTGTACATAAGTTATCAAGTAAATAAGAACCCCATACCTAAAGCACATCAGACTTGCCATGAGTAATAAAAAAATATGTGTTGTACTAAGTCAATGAGATTTCAGAATTTGTTACCACAACAAAGTCTAGCCTAATCTTTCTCAATAAAAATATACAGGACTCTGGATAAACAAAAAGGAAACATCTGCCCTGAAAACTCTCAATCGCAGTACTGCCTTCAGAAGGCCTTAGGATTCAAATTTATGTTACCAACTTTGTTCAGAAAACTCCTAGGTAAGAAATTAAAGTTGTCCCTAGCTAATAGTATTCCATGGGTATATCATCAAAATAAGACTAACAAGGTAAGTATTCATAAAACACCCCAAATATGTTCCCCAAAGTCAAAATTATACAAATACAACATATGAGGAAACAAACCACTATGAGCAAAAGTCATCAGGCAATAAAATCATATTATATTCCCAATGACTTCAGATAGAATTCTAAGACCTAGAATATAACATAAATAAGTTTAGTATTTTTGAAAGAATAAAAGATTGACTCTAAAATTCATAAAATAATAAAACCATCTCAAACAAGCAGAGAGAATTTAAAGTGAAACAAATAATATAAAATTGAAATAAAAATACCATGACTATGTAGAAATAGCAGTTAAAGACATCTGAAAAGATTATTCGTAAGCAGAAATAGACATAAATTACTCAGGAAGACAAGTGATGCGAGAGAAATAAAAAAGAGGTTAAGAGACATGGAGGATAGATTGAGGTTGAACATATTTTAGAGTTCCAAAAGATAATGAACAGATGGGAAAGAAGCAAATCTGAAAGATATGAAGGCTGAAAATATTCCTGAATTAATGAAAAGCATAAATCCTCAAATTCAGGAAACATGATATCTCCTAAACAGGATAAATAAAACCATATTTGTACAAATTTTGGTGAAAATACAGAGCACTAGGGACAAAAAGAAGATATTAAAGGAACCAGAGAGAAGACAGATTCTCAGCAAAAAAATGACCATTAGTCTGACTTCATTCAATTAATGATAGATGATAATATTTTGTGAATAACCACTTATAATCATTAAATACAGAAATGATTTAACATTAGAAATTTTATTAATTCAATTCACTACATTAACAGATTTTTAAAGATCAGTGGATCATCTTATAAGAACATGTTAAAATGGAACATTTTTCTGTTTTGCTTAAAGCCACAAATGACAGGAACAAAATAGTAAGTCCCATATAATCGCACATTTTAAAGCAAGAAGCTAGGCCAAGTGTGCAGAATTTGCAGAAAAAATGACAGAAAACTAGTTTGGTAATGCTTGGCTCATCACCTCATGTAAGGAGTAGTTAAAGTGTTTATCAGCTAGTTGAAGAGATTAGTTGAGAATATTCATCTGCAGAGAACTGTTGGAGTTCTGTGTACTTCTTTCTGACAACTTCCAAGGAAAGTGGGGAGCGGGTGCTTCAAGCCACAGAAATGAAATACAAGGGAACTGCTTGATATATGAGGGCTGTCTGGAAAGTATCCAGCTATGTAACATGAAAAATTTAGGCATTTATGGCTGGGATTTTTCTGGACAGCCCTCATGTGTGCTCCTGGGGTTTGGAACACAGCAGACGATTCGTTTCTTAAACATGCCTGAAAAACAAAAAGAAATGAAGTTGTAGCTGTGGACCTGAAGCAGCAGGAAACCGAGAGGTTAGGCTGAATTAGGAATGTGTGGAACTTCCACTGCCATGCTGTTGTTTTCAAAGATGCCATCAGCATGGAACTTTATCCAAAACAGAACTTGCTGGAGAGAGGCACAAGCAGACAACTTCTGAAAACACAAAAACTGAGAGTCATAAATGTCAGAATGAAGATGATATATACAAATAACCTGTGACACAGAAATTGAGAAAAGCCTCTGGATACCCCAGAAATGCTCTTCAGAAAGAAAAAGAACAGCTTAGAATGTCCACCAAGTCCAGAAGTTTCTAACCCTGGAACAGGAGACTATCAGCTCACTTTAACCTGTCCTGTTTTTTTTCCAATCTCCCTTGCCCTCGGTTTGACTCTGTAGGGTCCACAGCAGTTAGTGAACAGCAGAGGAAGCAGAGTTTGAGGAACAAAGCTAACCATGCTCCCGGGCCTACTTCAAGCTTCCAGGCCTGATACAAAACCAAGATGGGAAATGGGAAAAGGCTGTGGGCTTGGATAATTCAGACTTCAAATTACCCCATCACAGGTAATTTAGCTACTGAAATGATTCTATTTCTGGGCTTAGAAGTGATGTAAGGCTAAGAATGACAGTAAATACATGACCGACATTATATTCCATCCAAGGCCAGGAAAAGTATTAGTGCAAAAAGCAGACATAAAGTGAGGAGGGAAGAGATGAGAATAAAGTTGTTTTCTGCTCACACTGTATTGAATTCTGTTCTTTCTATTCAATGGTTACAATCTCAATAGATGTAGACAAAGCTTTCTATAAAATTAAACATCCACTCATGAGAAGTAAATAATTATATCAGCAAACTATGAGAAAAAGGTATTTCCGCAACCTGAAAAAAAGGATATCTACCTATTACACAATGGAAAACTTACACTGAAAGATAGGCTTTATCGAATGTTAACTGTAATTGAAAAATAAATTTAAAAATTAAAAAGAAAATAAAAAGGAAAGATAAGCTTTAAAAAAAAAATGAAGTCAGCAGAGTCCTTACCCCAGCTGATAGACAACTGTTGAATAATGGGTACACTATTTATTTAAAGTTTAAAACCTCCCATGCAATATTTTATATTTAATACATACATAGTAATTTCATAAAGAAATGCATGGGAATAGCAAACACAAAATTTAAAATAGAGACTACTACTTCTGACAGATAGAGAAATGTGATCTGAAAAGGGCACACAGGGCACTTCTGAAATTTTCAAGTTTTATTGCCAAGCTGGGTGGTGCATTCCTAAGTATTGACTATCTTACTCTCTAGGTATTTGGATTTCTGAAATATTTCACTAAAAACTAGTCCTGGATGCAGTCCTTTTATGGAAAGGAAGAAAAATGAGAGAAGTTTACACACTAAAATCCAAAGTACTGTGAAATTACCAACTAGTCTTATGGTGAATGTTTCGTTTACGTAGTATGTTCAAGACAACCACTGGCAGCTAGACTCAAATCAAGGGGGTGTTTTAGTCTGGCACAAAATGGAAAGTTTTCAAATCTCCTCCAGATTGATACTTGCTCCTGGAAGAAGGGCAAATCCATCCATGAAGTCCCCATCTGCTTGTCTGAGGAACATCTATGGTCATGTGTACTCTCCTAATTTAGGTGGCAGTGATGCACCCACTGGTGAAGTTATTTATCCTTAATAACCACATCTACTGGCAAGAGAAAGTTTTGAAAAGCCTGTTTCAGGTTGTTTAAAAATGGAACCTTAAAACACACATTGAAATATTTTATTCAATGCTTGTAACTATTATCTGACATTTATACAGATTTATTTTGACAACCTATTTTGTTGTTGACAATATGCTTTGCTTTCTCGTAAGTGTATTTTAAAGTTTTATGTTGAACATATTTTGTATAAATCTCATAATGGTGCAAAAACAAACATCCAGAAAACTGAATGTACCTTCAAAATATGTTTTACCTTCATAAGGCTGCTTGAAACATGAGCACTATAAATTTTTTTAATGCTTTTATTAGAAATCAACTCAGACTTTTGGGAAAAAAATCCCTGGAGAAAATATTTCAATATAATCAATTTATTGACCAAACACTGGGAGAGTGATACCTCCAGATAGCCATCAATTACCAAGAAAGAGTAATTATATCTCCCATATATCTCAATTCCATTCACTTCTCTCCATTCTCACTGCCAATTACTCACTAAAATCTCACCATCTCCTCTATCTTCACCTACTACCTCAGCCTGACCACTGAGCACGTCTGGTGTATAAAGGATTAGTCAAAATATTAGTTTCAAGAAATGAATTAATTAATAAATTTTTAATGTCTCCAAGTTGTTAATGCAAAAACTGTCAAGGTAAAGGATCAAGACTGGGAAGTGGGTAGAGGCAGGTGATGAATAATTATTATGGGAAAAGCAAGAAAGGAGCAAAAGTTATATGAGGTGGTGATGGAAATGTGATAAGTTTTAAAAAATATACCACAAGGATAAGTTTTCCACGACTATTTTCAAATTGAAAAAGTGACTGAAATGTCTCAAGTCTTAAGTGGAACTTTATAGGAAAGTTGTAAAAAATATGCATAAACCTTTTAATTCACGATATTTTATTCCTATTTTATTAATTTATTGTTAGCTTTTCTTTAATGTAATATCATGTCAGTCACATAGCAGATATTTAATAAATATTGCTGATTCAAATGTCATTTGCTAACATTTACACAGACACTGACTCAGATGTTTTTGTTCAAAAAATTATTTTGTCACCCTTCACCATGATAACCACTCATATATTTAGATGGATAAATAACGTTTTATATTTAAGGGTATATCCTTGCTTCAATTAAAAAGTATTTGATTCAGCAATCATGCTGAATCCCACAGATTCTAAGCACATAGTGGAATCCAATGACTTAAGAACTTAGTAATTGGTAAAAGTAATGATTACTCATCACTAGCAAATTTGCATCATAAAAGCCTTTTCTGGTGACATTAGATAATGGTTTTACACGTATTATTTCATCTCTATACAAGACTAGAGACCATCTAATCACTACAAATTTCGAGTAAGACTAACACATTCCTTTTTTTTCTTAACTTTATTTAGCTAAGGTGAACCTAATGGACTTTTAAGATGGTACTTTGGTACATAACCAAATTACTGACTACAAATTCTAAATAGTTCCAGTACAGATTTTTAGACTTGTAGATGGAGAACGCACTTAGCAAAAATGTACTGTCATTCTTCATTTGGTTCTCCTGTATCTTGAAATTACTGATACTAGCAGATCTTACTTTCAACAGTGGAGGGAGAAAACAGTAAAATCACAATCTACAATAATGAATTACCACTGGCTCCACTGTCAGACACTCACTTGAGTCCTAGATCTGCAATGAAAACCTGAACAAAGCACCTGACTTTCCAGAGCTTCAGTTTCGTTTTCTCTATGACAATCCCAAACATCTAGTCTACTCATCTCAGAGGAGTAGGTAAGATGACGTACATGAGGTTCGGGTAAAACGCAAAGTACTGTTTGAATTGCATTAATATTTGACATTCTATGTAAAGATCCAAAAAAGAAGCAATTAAACCAACAAAGGAGAAAAGTACCTTGTACTGGACATCATTACCACAGTGGATCTCCCAGTTCCTAGACCAAGAAAGGATAATTATATCTCCCAATATCTCAACCCCATCCACTTCTCTCCATTCTCAGCATAGGCTCAATGAATATTGTATAATTAATTCAACAAAAGAAACAAAACTGACTATATACTAATGGCAAGGAAGAACCTAAGACTGTAATAACATTAGGAGAGAAGAAGCTACCTTGGGGAGTATGCTTAGATTCCAGGAAACCCCTCCCCACTCCACATTAATGATCATATAGGAGACCAAACCATGCATGAACAATAGGAGAGCATCTGATTTGAGACAATGTGAGTTACTACTATAGGTGAGGAATTCAGCACTGAGGAGGTCCAGGTTATTTAACAAGGGAAGAAAACCTACAAAAAAGTGTAGTTGGCACTCCAAGGTTGACTGCCACTACTGAGTCACTACCACCTCCCCCTTTTCAGGGAAGTACGGCTGATAGGGGTGAGTCTCTAATACCTCTACTAGGAGACCCCATGTGTAGCCACAGATTATTGACCAAGGGTGACCACCAGACCCTAAGCTAACCAATCAAATTCTCTTTCCAGGAATTTGTAGTTTTTACCTACAGTCACAAAACTAGGTGTCACTGGAATTTAGTAAAGAGAAGAAGTTTCACAAATTCTGCTTCAGAGATCCCCAGTTCCCCCCTGGCTGTTTAAATCCTCTTAGGATTCTGTGTGATATGTCAGTACTCTCCTAATAAATTTCTACTGATGTCTAAGCTAAGGGAGCTTAAAAAAAAAAAGATTTTTTTTAACTACAATATGTAAGATAGTGTCTGGCCAAGTTGTGTCACGCAATCTGCTACCTACACTGAGCCAAGTTCAGTTGTGAGTTGCAATTGCTGCCAAACTAGGGATCCTGGGGAGAACCACAGCTCCAGGGAGAAGGGGAAGTGAGAGAGGAAGACTCTTTTGGACCATTGATAACACTGAAGAGAAAGAGAAATTAAAACTTAGGATAGATGTGGAGGGAAATAATAGGCTTCAATGTCATTACATGGAATGAAAACAGAAACTTTGTAATTTTAGGGGACATTTCTCATATTTATTGAAGAAAACATGCTTACATTTAAAAAGGGCAAAAATGTAAATAAGGTTTAACAATGCATTTTCTTAACCTAGGATATCCGGTCCATAAATATTCTTTGGACATCTAATGTGTGGGCAAGGAAACAGACGTTGAAACTTCACATTTTCTCCAAATTTATGCTTATTCAGTTATATAAATATTTTCTCTCATAAGATTTTTAAACATGGAGGACAGTCTAAACCCAGAGGTGTTCTAATTAGTTCAGAATAATGATAACCCCCTGTTATAATTATTTAAAGGTCTTATAATCATGAAATCATCAACTGAAAAATCACAGAGAGACACAAGGCAGGTAAGCCATGTTTATTCATCACCAAATGATTTATATGGATTAATCCCATAATAGAAGTTAAGAAATTGAAAACCTTAGCTAAATTTAAACACAAAACTCTAGAGGCATGCATTGCTAGAGGGAGAAATAACATTTTTAAATAGTTTTGTAAAACAGGGTTAGTAGCTAATATCATTAATATTCTAAAGCAGTCCTCCAAGACTCAGCATAGACAAATCATTGATTTTTACGTTTATCTTTTAGGACTTCTGTAGTCACTTCAAGGTGTCTTCATGTAATCCACTCATACCAGAGAATGTTTTCAAGGATATTCTAAATAATTAACCTTCTCACATCGGAGCTCAAGTGTCTCTCTGTGATAAAGCACTTGAACACCTCAAATGCATAATTATAGGCATACCCTTGAGACTTGGGATATATCAAGTTCTCAAAATGAGGGTGGATGTTAAAACTGATACAGCAGCAATTAGTTAATATGAATTTTCTCCATTACCCAGCCTATTGGATTGTGTCGGTGAAATGTAATTCTCCTTAAAGGAGTCCATGTAATTTGTTTGCCGCTCTAAATCCTCGGTCTTGAATTTAGTGTAGTATTTCAAATGCATATAGGTTTAATAAGTCTTAAAAATTATGGTTTTAAAATGTATGAAATAAGCAATTTTGAGTATTTGACATTATACCAAACAGGCCCATACAGATACCTTTCATAAAAATCCTTTTGACTTCGATCTAACATGTACTTTCACAACCAATATTTTAATATGTAGCTTCTAAAATGCAAAATGAAAACTTTTATAATCTTCTTATCAATAAATAAATTCATCTAGTAATCAAAATCACCCCCTCCCCTTTCTCCCCTCCCTAATATTTTTCTAAAATCTCATTCTACTAGAGTCATAAGAAATTTCATTCCCAAAGAGGTCAAGACTATCCTATGAGAATGATCATTTTAATACTCTCTACCTCTAGCATTAACATTATAACAGGTAAGTTTTTCAAGATATATTTAGTTTAAAGACTAGAGCATGAGAGATCCTTAATAAATAATACACTCTATGTGGTAGGGATTTTTTTTTTTTGGTTTATGTTTAAAATTTTTGTCATAATTAGTTATCATACTCCTATTTATCCTGAAAATGTGTATGCATGTATGTGTGGTTCTTAGGTATAGATCATTTAATAGTATAGAATGTAACTATTGTCCTCAAAACCTTTCCATTTCTTCTCCTATACTGCTAAACAATATCTAAAGTCTTTGCCATGCCTACAAAATTCTACACAGAAGAGGCCTCCACTATCCCTCTGACCTCACCTCCCACCTCCTGACACCAATAATCCCTGTTCTCCTCCTCTCTCCCCATCTGGCTTCCTTACTGTGCTCCAAAGCCTTTCACTCATTCTTTCCCCTCTTCTTGGCATGCTTTTCACCAAAACGCTCATAAGCCATATGACTTTATTACTGCCTTCAAATCCCTGTCCCAATGTCATCATGTTCTCTAAACACTACTATTACACATACATACATACACACACACACACACACACACACACTCTACTCAGTTGTATTTCTTTTATCCTACCTTTGTTAGTTGTTACTTTTGATAGCACTTATCACTCCCTGACCTCTTTGTATGTCATAGAAAGCATACTTTATTAGGGAGAAATTTTATTTTATTAATTGCTGCATACTCAATGCCTAATGCAATGCCTGACATGCAATGGTTGTTTAAAAATTATTTTTTTAGAAATCTGTACCCCAACATTCATTGCAGCACTTTTTATGGTGGCCCAGTCATGGAAACAACTAAGTGTCTTTTGATAGACAACTAGATAAAGAAGTTGTGGTCCATATACACAATAGAATATCACTTAGCCATAAGAAAAGATGAAATACTACCATTTGTGACAACATTGATGGACCTTGAGATCATCATGTTAAGCAAAATAAGCCAAACAGAACAAACCAAGAACCATATGACGTCACTCACATATGGAATATAAAACTGAAAGCAACAAAGAAATGAAAACTAACAGACACAGTCAACAGTTTAGTGGTTACCTGAGGGTAAGGGGGGTGGGTAGGAGTGGAGAGGAGGGAGGGACAGTCAAATATACGGTGATAGAAAGAAAACTGACTCGGGGTGGTGAACACATAATGCAACACATAGATGATTTACTGTAGAATTGTACACCTGGGACCTATGTAACTTTTATTAACCAAGGTCACCCAAATAAAGTTCACAATAAAAAAAAATAAAAATAAAAATGATTTTTGAACAAATTAATGAAGATAATTATCTATTTTTAAAATAAAGAACAAAGTAATCTTAATACTTAGTGTTATAGCATTAAAATTCTGCTTTATTTTGTCTTAAAAGTCTTCAGTTTACCTACAATTATTTTGTAATCATTTTTTCTTATAACCCTAATAAAATAATAAACAAATATAAAGTCTGAAAAATACCATAACCATTGCCATCATAGTAAACTAATTTAAATATCAACACATAAATCAAAATATCAAAAACAAAGAACACTAGAAAGAATTTCACAGTCTGTGGTCACTTTCCCCAGGGGCCCCACCCCTCCAAAACCAGAACAGAGGGGATGGGAAACAGGAGGAAGTGGTGGGGAGGGCAGGGTAAAAGATGGTAGGAGGGAAGAAAATCACATGAACTTTTAAACTCGGCATGTAATTTTAAGATTATTTTTCTGATTTCTAGTTGTTTCTATTGTTTCTGGTTTCTATCACTTAATCTCAGACTCTTTGTATAGACATTCAGAAAGCAATTCAGTGAATGTACAGTCTTTCAGTCTGTGATCATTACAAATGAAGGTAATAATGACCAGTTTTAGGAAACCCAACCACTCTGCAATGACTGAATACAATCACTGATGCCTTTCCACATAACCTTGTATAAGAAACAGTACTCTTTAACATACACAAAATACAACATAATTTCTAATAGTTTTCTAGTCATTTAATCTTTACACATTTATTCCAGTGCTTCCAAAGCACAATATACATATGCCATTCACATGTATGATAAAATGGAATCTAACTGGGACCCACTCTTTAAAAACATCCCTTGAAAACTATACCTTACTTATGGTCTATTAAATAACAAAACTTTAGCACCTATGATATATTATATAATAAAACTTCAGCACCTTAGTTTAAGTTTATGATCTCATGGACATCTGAGAGTCTGCGCTGGTTAATGGAACAGAGAGGGATTGAAGCAGGATGGCATTGCCAAATGAATGAGCAAAAATAGATTGTGGTATTCAGACAGTTGATGAGGCAAGACTGCTTAAGAGGACAACATTACCTGTGATTGGATCCAAGTCACTAAATATCCCAAAATGATTTATTATTTTCAGAAAATAAGGCACATGATTGAATAGAGTAGTAAGTAGATAATTACCAGTTGTGATAAAGACTATGAAAAAAAAGGGAAAAAAATAAGTTGCTGAGAAAATAAAAGTGAGAATGGAAATTAAGGACCTACTTCAGATAAGAGTAGTCAGGAATGGTCTCTCTGGAAATGTAACGTGCACCTTGAATCCAGAAGGATTCAATGGAGTCAATCATGACAGATACAGAGGGAGAAGTGGTCCAGGCAAAGACTCTGAGCCAGGGAAGAACTTGGCACATCTGAAGAAGTAAAAGTAACCCAGAATGTCAGGTTCACAGGCACAAAAGGAAGAGGGGATGAGGCAAGCAAGGATTTGTCACACAGAGCTCTTACGACTGTGGCTGCTGTGTGGAGAATGGACTGCAGGCTACCAAGAGCAGATGCAGGGGGGCTGCTGCACTAGTTCAGGGAGACAGGACATGGGCCTGGATGAAGAGATGTTACCAAAGTTGAAGACAGATAGCCACTTGGAGACATATCTAGTTGGAAGGACTGATGGGCTGAACTCACAGACCGAGTGTGAGATACAAGGGAGCGAGAGGAATCAAGGATGGTATTCATAGTTCTGGCTTGCTCAACTGAGGGGAGGATAGGAATACATTACTAAAGGAAGAAAATCTGTTGGGGTGAGGATGCGAAAAGGATGAGAATATAATTAGTGGAAAAAATCAAGAGTCTTAAAACACGTTATGTTTGAGAATTGTTGAAATCTCCAAGTATGGCTGCTGGTAGACAGCTTGATCTGCCAATCAGCAGTTCAGAGAAGCTAGGGCTGGAAGTCAACATTTGTTTGGTCTATCTCCAGACACACATTGGACACATTCACCAGAGGGTGGGAAGACTGTGTATTAAGAGGGTGGCACTTGTGCGTGATGCTTGTACAACTGCAATGACATGCCAACCATCCCAGCCACTTCTTTCGGCATCCCTCTATTCAATACGACTAAAGTAGTAAAGGTGAAGCCAACATAAATTGGCAAGGACCTGAAACCATACCAATCTCCCCACTCCCTATTCGCTCTCCCTCCTCTTCAGCTATTTGATTTATTTCTATTTATAGGTCAACAGTAAAATCTGAAAATCAGTTTTGGGCAATTGGTAAGTAAGCAGGCTTTACCCACTCACCTGCAGCCTTTTTCAATATGAAGCTATAATACCAAGTTGTTCAGAAAAAAAACATGGCCCTAGATCCGCTTACTCAAGTACTCGACATTGTGGTTAAGGACCCAAGCCCAGCCAACAATAATGTGGTACTTTCCCTCTGTATGTCATTTTACCTCATGAATACAGCCACTGAGAAAATGCTGACTGTGGTCTAGAGTAAATTTGAGACACCTGGATCCCACATGGTCATCATTTTTGGTAAAGATAGTGTCTTTGTTTACTCTCACATTGTACCTGTTACATCGTTTCTCACTTTGCTTTCTGTATTAACTTGCAGAATTTAATAACTAAGACTCTCACTATATATCATTTACTGTCTTTTTAGACTATACTCTCAGTAAATATGAATACTCCACTGATTCCATTTAACTTGTAACAGATCCGGGCACCTGCTCTGGGCTGCAGCACTTCTCAGCTGTGGAGTTTCTAAATGCTTAGCAATTGAAGTGCATCTTTACTATTGAATGGCATCCCTCATCTGTAAAGCCATTTACAAACTTTACTGATCAAGCTGTACATTTCTGAGTTGAAATTTAATCTACAGAGCCTTCTGCAAAATGAGCTGAATCCTTTACTAATCATGGGCAATGGTAGAATTTATTTGGTTTGCAGTAATTTGCATTATTTGCTTATTATACCCCTTGGTTCCTGCTACAGACTGCTGTGCAGTGTTGCTGGAGCTAGGAAATCACTCTGCACATCATCCTACTCCCGAGGTGAGAACATTTTGGTTGTGGATGAAATGTCTTCTTAATGTGAGAATCTCACCATTCACGCATGCATATATCCTCTCTCTATGTCCACAGGATGCCATACAGTGAGTGCTGCCTAGACATCTCTATAAACCTATGAAGTTACGATGTTCCAAAACATTAAACCAAAAGCAACACTACTCCATTTGGCCATAGTCTCTATATGACTCCCCTCGGCCCAACACAACAAATATTGTTTGTGTTCTATGTAAACCCGCAATGCTATTAAAATTGTTCCTGTGCTACATCCCCCCACTGTTACTCCAGAAACAGTGCAGTAGATTAAATAGTACAACAATGTACAATTAAATTAATCAACCCTAGATACCATTTTATGATCCCTGCTAAAAAGAAAAAAAGATTTTTTCCAACTAAAGTGTAGTTGAGAATCAATTACTCAAAATTACATAAATTAACTGGTTAGCAAACCTAGATAAACTGCAACAGATAATTACAATAAAATTGGAGCACTGCTTTAAGAAATAAATTGCACCTCCACAGTACTCTGGGAAATGCGTTGTTTCACATGGAGAAAGAATAAACACTTCCAGAAAAGGACTGTACCCACATCCATTAGTAGCTGAACCAACATCTAAACTTGGCAGGTAAGATAAATATCCTTGGTTCGTGTTTGCATCACAGAATCGCGAGAGGGCTTTTGACTGGATAAAATAATACATAGAGTTTAATCCTGGTGTATCAGAAGATAAAGCACTCAATTGTCCAGGAGATTATAAAATTTATGTTTTATTTATTTTTTTTTTTTTTTATTTTTTGAGGGGGGTATGTGGGTAGTTCCCTGGCTGGGAATCGAACCCAGGCCACAGAATTGACAGTGCTGAAGACTTAAGCCACTACACCACCAGGGAACTTCCCCAAATTTATGTTTTAGTACCTTGTAGATGTTAACCATATACACATTAGACCAGGTAAGATAATATATACAATCTTGAAAACAAAAATATAAAACTAAGTTACTCATTTATACTTGTTGAAGATTTTTCTCAAGAAAGCACATAAAAATGACTTGGGTAGCCAATACTATGCAGATGATAAAATAAAGTCCAGAGATAGGAAATATGTTCTTTATTGACAGATTCATACTTCAATTCATAAATAGTATGCAAGAAAAATTATTTAATTCCAACATGACAGAATTTGTTAAAAATAAAATATATAAATCTTCACCTTTTTTAAAAACAGATCTTTACATTTGCTCAGGAAAGATCAGAACCACCAATAATTGCCCCATTTGTGGGTCTTCTGTATACATGTGTTCTAGAAATCAAATTAAATTATAAAAACTATAAAACATCATACTTGAATTCTTTAATATTCTGAAATCTGGAGCACCTAATAGATTCAGGAAAATCTACATAAATATGGCTTTTAAAGGTTTTGCTAAATATATTTTTTCCTTTTGCCTTAATTCCATGTCACTCCTGGGCAGATTCCTCTGTGTCCAGGACACCAATTGGTATTAAAGTTGCTTGGCCCCTGCCAGGAGTAGTTCCAGAATCTACTAGCTATCAAGAAGAAAGGTTTAATTTCAAGATTGTGATTCAAACTATTTATATTTGGTCCCTTTTATAAAATATTCATCTATTATATGGAATTAAATATTTCAGAAAAATTCATAACAATTTAAGAAAATATATATTAGTGCCTTTCATTATTTGTTTTCTAGATACTTTGTACAATGTACACCCCAGTGGAGACATGCTCACAAAATCTCTTATCCTACTATTAAATTTTTGCCAATTACAATAGGACAGAAAGATAGCTGAAATGGAACTGGGCAGGCAGAGGAGTAAAAGCTAACGGAAAACTATTCCAAGTTTAAAGATACACGAGCTTACAGTTGAGCTCTTGGTGGGAATATGAGTAACATGCCTATCTCTGGTCAACTGAGGAGCCGATGTAGAACAAGCTGTGTATGTTACTCTAGATTTTACCTAGAATGATCCATATATTTTTTAAATGTAAAAATATATATTTTTCATAATGTCTTGGAGACTACCCAAGATGGTATACAGCATTGAACTGAGTACCTACTCCTTGATTTCCATCCTATCCACAAACAAGAAGGAAGAAAATGAGAGTAGCCTGCAACAGTGCATGAGTTATCGAAGCAAACTTATGCTGCTAAGGTTGTAAGAGTACCTATATATTAATTCAAATTGGGGGAGCATTAAAAAATGGAGTTCTGTGTGAGAAATAATAGAGTGCTTGCTTAGAATGCTTTTGTGTAAGAACGTTACCTCATCACCACCACTACACCACCCCACAAAAACAAACCAGATCTGTGAAGACAGTGTCTCTGGGAGATCTGGCACTAGCCAATGGCATCAGCGAAGGAACTCGTCATGCTGGAAAATAACACAACAGATGACAAACAACTAAAACTGTTGTCTGATAATCTACTAACAGCCATGTCAGCATTAGGCAACATCCTAATCTTAATGTCAGCTGAGCCCTTCACAACATGGCTCCAAAAAAATGTTGAGAATGCAATAGCCCTTCTGTTTGAAAACACCTAGCAAAGGTAAGGAAAGCCAGGGCAGACATTGTTTAAGTAATTCACGTGCAAAGAAAAAGATAAACAGATTCAAGATACATGTATGTGTAATAGATAATCAAGCCAAGCTCTAAACTCTAATGCCCAGTGTTTACATTTCACTAGAGATCAATAGGGGCTTGTAGGAAATGGAGACAAAGAGGCTGCCTATAAACAAAATATTACCTATATAATCAAAGTTTGAGATGCATGTATGTCAAATAGGACCTCCAAATGCCCTGCAAATTCCAAGTTATGCAAAGCCAACTACTTATTGCTTCTTGGATCCTATTCATTGACTTAAAGCCAGTAATTTTAGAAATTCTGTTCTGTGGTACAATGGGCGTGGTTGGGTCTGCTCTGGGCATTCTCTCTGAGCCTGCTTCCTAACAAAGGTGTTGTGTAACAGTCCTTTAATAAGGAGGTTTAGGGTCTCAGAAAATGGGTTACTAAGGTTAATGAACTGTAGCTATTCAGATAAGGTGCCCATCTCAATTTTTCTGACATTCCCCGCTACCAAAATGGAGCAGGATGCCCCATGCAACCAAAGTGTGTCCTAGAAAGTACTAATTTAATCATCCCAAGATGAAGATGCCTAGTCCATGACATGATCCTTCCCTGCACCAGAGACACGAGAGGAAATGTAAGGAAAGAGTTAATGCCATACCCTTTGTCACCTGCTACACTATTCCCTTTTTATAAAGGGTAAGAGTGCTTCTAGTGTTAAGAGTGCTTGATTTGATCAAAATCATCTGGCACAGTTAAGAAGTATGTTTAAAGGCTATATATGCCCAGAAGACCACACATTAAAATAATAATAATAATAGAGTTTTTGTTTTGTTTTGTTTTTTGAGTGTTGAAATTAATGGGATATGGTGAAGTTTACTTTCCCAAATTTCAAATGTTGCTTATCTTAGCATTTCAAGTGGTCTGTATTTCTAAAACAAAAAAGTATTACCTAATAAAAATACCTTTAAAGGTTACAAAGATAAAAGTATCTCTACTCTTTTGAGCCTTAATTATACACTAAAATTCTATCTTTAGTAGTCCCAACTCTAAATGCACTCCATCTTAATAAATCAATAACTTTCTCCTCATAGTTTTCCAAAATGTAGATTTCATTAAATATATTAAAAATTACTACAGCTGTGACTATAATTATCAATGAGCTCTCTCATAAATAAAACAGGAAATAACACATACATAATTTTCAATAAAACTGAATATGTATTTATTTTATATACATGTATGTAGAAATAAATCTCAAGTAAGATTAGTAAAGGAATTATATACAGTGAAAAAAATGTGAAAGAAATGAGAAAACAGTAGTGATGGATGAGGCAAGTGCCCTCTGGACTTCTGAAGAACACAAGCAAAGCAACTGGCTAGGTTGTGTGAGTAGTTTCGCAAGTCACCAATTCATTTCTTTTCCTTCAGAGACCTAGCTACTAATATACATGGTAAAAGTAAAAAACCAGTTCAGTTCAACCAGAAATAAGTAAAACATCCCGTTTTAACATGTACTTCCATAACAGATCTAATCCTCCTTGAAATTTTCCCCTTGAAAGATTTCAGAACATGGCCACAATTCTCCACTTCTCTTTAGCTATAGTTACCCAATTATCAATGTACAAGGAATGATAAGTAGTATACATGATGTTATAGCATGCTAGAAAATACTTTACTATTTTTTTCTGCCTTTTGATACACAAAACTTGATCTTGCCCAACCAATCAGAATAACAAATATGATTAGAAAATAACTGTTTTAGATGAAAGACTGTCAGAAATTAAAATGGAAAGGGTAAAAATGTGGAGAGTATACAAAGCAGTATGACCACGCGTAGAAGAGCAATAACAAATGTGGGGTGTTGCTCTGACGGAGTCATTTGGCAAAAACCTGGTCTTGGCACCTGAACTGGAATTAAACTCCAAGATGTTTGAAAGGAGCAAACATTTTGCTCCACTCCCAATCCTTTAAGCACAGAGACAGTCGAACACAAAGCTGATTTTCCCAGTCTTACAGTTGGACTTCCTGTGATTGAAACCAAGTTCTGACCTGAAATACTTGCTTAACATTGGTTAAGTTATTTATCCTCCCTGTGCCTCAGTTTCCTTTTCTGGCACAATAGTACCTACCACTTGAAATTATTATGCAGATTAAATTAGGAAATACATGCAAAATAATTTTTTAAATCTCTAAAAACTAAACAAGCCCCTGAACAATATTAACCACTATGAATATTATTATTGATTTTTTAACTACCATCACTGCTACATAGAAATTATTTGCATGATGGTTTTCACAATGGTTCCAGTAGTTAAAATCCATCAAGAAACCACTGGGAAATCAAAGCGATAACGCCATGTGTCTAGTAGTGACTCATGAATTTAAAGCCAATTGTTTTTGCCCTGTTACACTTTGTCAATATGATGGCACTTATTAACACTTCTGAAGCACATTGGTATTGTGTAGTGATCCCTGTCTGTCTTCTGCTGACTTAGACCCCTCTTCTGTCTTTTCTTGCCCTTTGTTCTCTCCTTCTCTCAAAGACATCAAGGAAAAAAAAGTCTGGTTTCTGGTTCAGGCTTCAGCTTCTGAAGGCTTGATTTGCGGAAGGACTAAAAGCAGCATGTTTTTAACCTCTGATGACATATCATTTCAAGCTGTCTGAAAAGATCTCAAGGGATCAATATCACATGTGGTCACAGCTATTGTTATGTTACTGGTCAGACAACAGGAGTTACCTATTTATAGCAAGAAAGCCCAAACAACAAACAGCTGGTTAAAATCATAGATCACAAGAGTAAACTCTATGAAATGAAATGGAATTTAAACAAGAATACTCTACAGTTTATACTTAATCTGTATTTGGGCTTATGGATTTTTAAGGCATTGTAATACAAAAAGGAAATATGAAAACACTATCCACACAGTCACTATTTTGGGAAATTCAATAATATAATACAATGTAGAAAACATTGACACACTGGTACATAAACAAATCAATCCAGATTTTAGAAAGCAAAATACTGGGCCAACTTCAAGATTCAATTCCATTTCAAATATATTTTTATTTTCCAAAAAGGAGGAACAAAACAAACACAAAATACACACTTCTAGTGTCATTGGAATAATATTACTTTTAAGACATATGATACTGTAAGTTTTGCTTCTGTCATTCCACTGTTTTTTCCTATTTATTCAGTCACAGTCACAATGATACATTTAAGAGATTGACATGAGATCACAACTCTTCCACTGACTTTAGTAGGACTTCTAAGGTGACAACAAAAACTCAGTAAATCATACTGTACATGACACTATGAGGATGAAATTAATAAAACCACAATATTGACATAAGTGTAATATGCAAATGAAGTTTGTAAACTGCATTGTGTATGCATTCTGTTTGGATGGACTTATTCTAAAAGTCCTAGGAAAAATTACATACACAAAAGCAGAAGACAGTAAAGTTATCATATAAGATGATGATGATGATGATGATGATGATAAGAGCTCTCCTGACTCTGAGTTTAAACATAATCTGGCCTTGCCTGCTACAGATATTAGTTGGTCTCCTGCTATTCATTTTGTCTCACAAATTAAGGGGTAAAGTTCTCCATTTTTGTACATCTATGAGCTACTTTTTTTTTAGGAGCATAAAAGTTCAAATTGAACAGTAACTGTCTAATTTTGCAATCTCATATGTAGTGATTATTACTGGAACTGATAATAAAATTTTGCTGACAGCAATGTTATGCATTGTGTTCTAAGCTGGCTTGCTGGTGTGGTATCACATGTAAAACTGTAAAACAGCTTGTTCTAGTCAACTTCAACTGGAGCTCCTGTGACAAACATTTTGCAGATGAGACTTAAATGTACAGAAATGCCCTGTTTTTAAGATCCTAGAAACAAAGGCCAAATCTGGAGTCAAAAAAAAATCTCATGTTAACAAGGTCACCAGGAATCAGCCTTGGGTCAGGAGATTAGATAAACTCTGAGACATCCTGTATTTGATTTTTAGAAATTGCAAACATAACATTCAGTTCTTAAATGAAAAATTAAAAGATAAAGCAGAGAATTATTTTAACTGGTTATTCTAATCTTCCAAATAAGCTACTTAATTTTAAAAGCACAGCTTAAATGTTTACTAAAATAATAAAAATTTAACTATAGATATGCCAAAGTTACATAAGGGTTTTTACAAGGTACACAGAAATTTCTGCAGCATGTTGACTCACAAAAGATAGGACCAAGTAAGCCTAAAAAAGTGAAATTTATTTTTAGTGGCCCAGCTTTCAATACATAAAATGTAACCTATTATACAGCAACACGCCAGTTATGCTTCATCAAAATGATTATATACCATTCCATGAGGATGTAATCCACTGGGACGTAAGTAGTCCAATGTAATCAGTTATAATAAGATGGATCAGTACAAGTCATAAAAATACCAAGTCCTCCAAGCAATAGATCAAAACAGATAAAATTCTACATGTTAAAGATCTCTGAGTCCTGACAGAGAGCCTATAATTACAGGGCTTTTGTAGTTTGGTTACAACCAATTTTTCCATAAAGAAGGCAGAACAATAAATATTTTCTTTAAGCCCTGTCCAAGAAACAGTCATTATCTTTAATAAAAAAAAAAAAATTCAAATGTTTTCCTTTACAAAACTTTCATTATGTAAAGGAAATGATTTCTGGCCCAGTGTAAGTCTCCCAACTTTTCTGAAAATGAAATATCATGCACCTTCCTCATAATACCAAACAAAGCAAAACAAAAAAAAAACTTTAAATGGAGAATTGATGGGATAGGGCTAAGCGTGGATAGGGAGAAGGTTGTATACATGAAACCTCTCTCCAGGGACTTGAATGAATCTTTGACCAACAGGGACTGCAAATGAAGGGTACCATGTCCTTTCCTGTCCTTTCCTCCACCTTCACTCCAAGTTGGTAATTCAAGAGTCAAGAGGTGACAAGCTCAGGACTGGAAAGAAACAGTTACCCTGACCACATTCTACTTTCCTTCCCCTTTTTCACTTTAGTCATATGCAAATCACAAGAAAATTCTACCTTGAGGAAAAACCGTGGATGGAGTAAATCATTTTAAAAGTCTACAATAAACTAAAATTTTAAAATAGAAGATAATGAAAACTCATAGTCTCTCTCCTCTATCTCCTATTTGCCTGCAGTCTGCATCCCCACACCTTGCTCTCAAAAAGTCACAATCTATTTAGATGAAAACCAAATTTCAGTATTTTTGTCCACTGTGTAAAAGTAGCTCAGAAAAATTTCATGACATTTTGGGAAAATCCTTAGGACAGTCAGGTTTAAAATGTAGGCACTGGATCATAGATAACAATTACTTTGGAGGATCACAGTGAAAGTCTTCGAAACAGCAGGCTGAAATCTCCCCCCAGGAAACTCTACCTGGGCTTAAAAGGCTGACATAACTGCCATTTAGAAGAAACAGGCAAACAGGGATTGAAAATATGACACACAAATCTGAAGTCACACATATGTACACACATGCCCACATGCATGAACACACAATATATATAAATTTACAGGCACTGATTTGTAACTCCATAAAGTGTGCTCTGATAGTAAGAACTTATGTATTTATTATTGATGGCCAATATAACTCTATAGAGGGCAACCTAGGATATATAATAGAATAATTAATTCTATCAATGATATGGGCTGCAGAATTTTGACTACAGGGTGTTCTACAAGCTCAAAGAGCAATGTCAAAATTGTGCACTAGCAAGAACTTGTCATAATCAAGCATGTGAACTTAATTGTGGGCTAATAGAATGCATTGTGGGTGGCCAAGAGTTTGCTTTTGGGAAGCAAATCCAAAAAGTCATAGAGGTTAATATCCTCCAGCATTTATTCAGTACCAACCATAGCAGAAATACGGTTGCCCAAATATTACATAGCATGTTGGAAAGAATGTAGTCTTCATAATTATATAGATGGCAGTTCAGATATCAGCTCTGCCAGCAATCACTTAGCCTCCCCTGCTCCACCTCTCACTAGTCTTAGTTTTTATTTTAAATTTTTTTCATAATAGCACTTGTATGTTTTTATGAGGATTTGATATCACATATGTAAATGGTCTAGCTGAGATATGTAGACTTTTGCTAAGTAACAACTGCTATTATTATTATACGTTGCAATTGACTAGCACCCGGTTATGTGTTGAATGAAATGTTTTCATATCAACACAGCATTGATAATTTATGCTCAAGTTATTGTTCCCCAAAACCTATCCTACCCATCCTTAAAGTCTCTATCTAGTTCGTTCCCACAGTGTATTTATCGTTTTTGACATGTGATTTACCACTTTGCTGAAACTACTTCTTGAACTGGGACTAAAAGCAAAATTAAAAATCTACAAGTTTATTATTCTTTTTAATCAAATGACTATTTTTCTTTTCATATTAATAGCTACAATTCTACATTTCATCCAATAATTTCTTCGTAAGTTATATCCTTGAGAAAAGTTTCACAATAGTGATTTATGAGTGGAAGAAGTTATTTAACAAGAGTTGCATTTTGTAAATGTTGAAAGATATAACTGTTATCTGAATGCATTAAAAAAATTATGGTCACATTATATAAGAAAACATTGCTGTTTTTCTTTTTCCTATAGTACAAATCAGTCTATGGATTAATTCATTCACATAATTATATTTGCAGCTCATTTATCTTTATTCATTGCTGAACTTCCTTTATGGGAAAGAGCACTTTGTAAGTCAGTACAAAACATCTTTTGTGCACTGTGGTAGAAGGTTAGAGATGATATGTGGGCCTATGGGCATTGGGAGCCACCTGAATTTGACCAGGATAAAAAAGCAGATGCCTGGACAATTTTACATCATAAACATCAGGAAGATTTTTAGACAATATATCCTTGATTGCCAAGCTGTTGAAGATGGTTATTTCATCTCTGGAACATAATTGGTCTGCTGGCATTACACCCATGTTACTCAAAGGGATGAAAATAAAATTATAAACTGCTGTGTAAAGCCTGAAACGGCCAACTTTAAGTTTAATTTTCCCCTTAATGTTGTAGAATTCATAAAATATGCATTAATTTCCATTTTAAATCGATTTTATCAATCCATTTTTGTTCTTCAGGTGGTAGACAATGCCTAATAAAAGAGATTTCTCGCACTGTACTTCCAGACCATGTTCTATCTTATAATTTTGATGGGATTTTTTTAGTTTCTTAAGCAACACTTATTAGATAAAGCACACAAAGCAATAAACAGTTTCTTCAATGTTCAAACTATAAAAAAAAGTGGATCATTTTGATAAGCCAATTCATTCATTATAAGCAGATTGGACTTTCACTTTCAAAATTTTACTATTATAATATTTTTAAAGGTTTAAACTTATGAAAATTTTAGTTTTAAAACAACTGCTCCTTAATTTTACTTTGCCTTCACTTCATGTTTTTCTTTAGTTCAAGGCAAAACAATCTAATTTTTAAAGTCTACATTTAAAAAACAAAACACCCAGAAATTTTGATGAGAATATTTGGTGTACTTATCAAACTTTTCATTTATGATACCATCACCTATTATGACCCTGAATTTTGCAGCAGCAATTATGAAAAAAAAAAGAAACCTAATAGACCCAACTATAACCTCCTAAAAATTGAAAACAACTTAAATGTCCCCAAAAGAGATAATAGGTTAAACAAAATGGTATATTAAGAAAGGAAATATAATTCAATAATTAAAATTATAGCCTAGTAGAATGATTAATGGCATGAGCCAATGTTTGCAGTGTATTGCTAAGTGGAAGTCAGTACAAAGGAGTATAACTGTATGATTTCAATTTTATTAAAAATATATGTTTATGTATAAAATGTCTGAAAAGAAATAGAATAAAATAATGATTTTTTTCTCTCTGTGATAGAATTATGGGTGACATATTTTTTTCCATATAACTTTGAACATATTTCAAAGTTTTCCATTGAACTTATACTATATGTATGAATCCTCCCAAAAAACAATGTTTTTTTTTAATTTATGAAGAAAAAAAGAAATTATGAAGAAAAATTCCTTAGGCACTTATCAATTGACAATAGGGTTAACAGTGCAATTTGTATTAACTGCCAAAGATGATATATAATTAATAATTCTAAATTAAATATCAACATAAAATTTTTATTCTATTTAACAGAAAGAAAGAAATTGTCTGATAAGTATATACTGAATGACTACTAAATATACAACCATTAAATGATGTGCCATGGCACGTGGGTAAAGCAGAACTGATGACCAGGGAAGTCAGTATGTAGGCTATCTAAAATATACAAGCCAGATTTCAGTACAGTCAGGGGAAACGTCAGGTACAGGGAATACGGAAGGCAAAGTAATGGAGGAATTAATGGTAGATTTGGGAGCACAAACTTAATGTTAAACTTCAAAGCAGGGCTGGTTTATTTGTTAGGTGAAGTTGGCACCGTACTGAGGCCCATAAGGTTTTCATTTCTTTTGAAATGCAAAAGAGAAACTAACTTCTAGGGGGAAAAAAAAGGAAAAAAACCTAACTTCATGCCAACACAATGCAAAATATAATTTTAAATACGTATATTTTTTGTGGAGGAAGGTACCCACAAAAGCAAAAATGCCTAAATTCAATGAACAATCAGAGCCCTGGTTCAATGACTTGCTAAATAGCACTTAAGAGAATAATTCCAACATCTCTAGAGAACAGAGGTGAGAAAGTACCTAAGCTCAGCAAAACTGTATATGAATATATTATAGCAAACTATGAATAAAATGAGGGACCGGAGAGAGAGAACAGCTGTAAATGATGAGAATGGTAAAGGAAGTAGAGTATCTTGACACAGACAAGAGATTTGACAAGACTTTGTCATGTTAGAAGTGGGTCTGATAACGATACAGCTATGTGGATTCACGGTCCATCAATCTACAGAATGAGTTCTCTGTGGTTGTGCCACTAGCTCTGTCCTTCAAGCTCCCCTGTTCTACCTGGAGGAAGGGACGCTTTTCCAATTTTCACATTTCACAAAGCTGGGACAAATTACTGTGCTCACTGATGGAATTAAATAAGAATTTTTTTCAAAGAACAAAAGACTAAAGATTGTGACAGTACACAATGGGAAAATATGTGGATTCAAGAACTTATATGAAAGAGGGAAAGATGGGCAGTTGACCAAAATGAGTCTGCCACTGCTACTAAAACAAACAAACTAATACCTGAGAAACTAATGAACTGAGAATTAGAGTTTGGTTGAAATATAACACAAATATATCACAAATATAATATTGTGATAAAAACTCCAGAAGCAATCAGGTTGAAAAATGGTCTATAAGCCACCATGTTACATGAAGAATTTGGGGGTGTTTGCCTGAGGAAGGGAACTGTGTGCATCTGTATGTGTTGGGGGTGAGACATAGCAACTGACTCTAAATGCAGGATATAAATTATCATGTAAAATAAGATTACACTTATTTTGTTTAATTTATGAAAATGAGACAAAAGGTTAAACATTGAAGAGGAAAATATTCTCACTCTAATAAGAGTGAAAGAACTTCTAACAATTAGAGCTGTGCAGTAACAAAATAAAATCTCCTAAAGAAGTAGTGAGTTATTTGGTATTAGAAATATTCAAGTTCAAATTAGAAGACATTCTATGAACAATGCCATGCAAGTGATTGTGTCATTAAAATGTGGTTTAACAGGATGTTCTCTAAATATTTTTCAGAGTAAAATGTTTTATTGGAGACAGATGCAAAAGACCCAGTGAAGAATAAAATGACAAGGTATGTGAGTGAACAGGTGTGGGAAGGCCAAGGAGAGAAACTAGAATCATACCACGTGTGCTGTACACCACATATCATAGGCTAAAATATAGAAGGCATTCTAACTTGATTTCCCCATCATACAGCATACCTATCCTTATCCTTTGCCATCTACCCAGCTCAGCCCTTTGCACGGCTAAGCCCAATACAGTCATGCCAAGGAGTTAGGATAGGCTCTCTGTAACGAGTCCGTTCTGCTTTCCCTCTTCTCACCCATTTTTTTTAAGGGACAGTCAGAGGCACCAAGAACACGACCAGAGTTCTATCAACAGATAAACTTTGCAAACAAACTTTCAAAGTCAAATTCTCTCATTTCAAGACAAGGAAGAGCAGAATATACCAAAAAACAAAAAATCTATCAGTAGTATTGTAAATTATGGTAACTAATTTTAAGCAATTCTCTTAATAATTATAAGAATGAAAGTATATTTCCATAAAAAATATTTTCTAAAACAGAAACAAATGCAGAAAACTAGGATTTTTATTGATATCTCATGACTATAGAAAGAAGTAAAAAGACAATAAAACAAAATGAAAGCAGCTTGAGACTTTTTAACCATGAAGTGTAAGCCTGAATGATCAAGTTTCATTCATTCATGTGCAGTTCATATTATGCAAAGCTATAAATTTGATTTCACAGTGAAAATAAAATTGGTTTCTTTAAACTTGTTTCCTTTTCTGGAAAGTGAGGGGTTTGGGCAACACAATCTCTACAGCCCAGATCAGTTCTAAAATTCAACAATTAATAGATGACATTTACTATTTACTATAGGCTCAAAAGTGGCTGTGTTTTTGAGAGGTCTTGCTCAATTTAGAAACACATTAGCAAGCAAGAGTTGAAATAACGGAAGCTATTTTCCAATACCATCTGTGTGCAAGCCTTAAAATAAATAATAGAAGCAAACAGTCTCAATTATTAGAAGTATAGTTTTCATATTAATTAAGATATGGGTACAGAATAAAATGTCGATAAACCTAAAAATGCTCTCTCATCCACTCATATCACATGGTGGTCTCATAGAATTAAGTTCTTGAAGGAATGAAAAAGGACTTCTAAATCTGATTTACATGATTTCCTGGTTGCCCTTCTGAGGAACCAGGAGCATTATCATGGACCCTCATGGCGATTAAGAAGTTAAAGTGATCATTATTCCTGTGAAGTTTCACATTGCAATAGAATGTTCTTCTAGCAATATAGGATTAAGAGATCATATTTTAAAATTGGATTCTGTTATTCACAATTAAGTGTCCCTTTTGACTGTTTTATCATACAAAGCCTATTCAGTTACGTAAACTCTACAGTCCAAGGGTGTCCAAACTGTTGGCTTCTCTGGGCCACATTGGAAGAAGAATTGTCTTGGGCCACACATAAAATACAGTGACACTAACGATAGTTGATGAGCTTTAAAAAAAAAAAAAAACCAAAGACCAAAAACAAAGGTCTATGCATAATTTTCATAATGCTTTAAGAAAGTTTACAAAGTTGTGTTGGACCCCATTCAAAGCCATTTAGTCTGTTGCAGAATAAAGGATTGACAAATGTTAGTTTCCCTGGGAAAGTATCATCCCTGAGCATTATTCTTGGATATTTACATAGGGGACAAGTAATAGTTGTGAAAACAGTGTGTGAGTATTTCTGATAAACCAAAAATTCAAAAATAATACTTTTCTGTAGTTAAAGTTCTCAGCTTGTCTGGTTCTATGATATTTGATACACTCTAAATTTCTAAATTCTAAACCCTGCTTCCAAAGAACCCTAGAGAGTGATTGAAAGTAAAAACCCTCTCACTGTTAAGATGAACAGTGGCCAATACACCCTGTAGAGAACAAAATTATGTTTGATGTTTAAATAGTCACAAGAGTGGTTCCTCACTAACCAGTAATTCTCAACCTTTAGCATAAAAATCACTCAGAAAGCTAAATAGTGGTAGTGATAGCCCACACAATACCCATTCCTTCACTGGGGCCTGGAATTGTGCATTTTAGCCATCCTCTGAGTATCTGAAAGCACATTTATTCTCAGACTATATTTGGAGAAAAAATGTTCTAAAAATGTGTGGCTACTTCTGAATGAACTCCATCTATTAAAATGGGAGACATGGTACCTTAGTGTCAATGAGCTCATCTAAATGGATTTTAAATGCAATGGCATACTAGTTCTGCATTAGACAGATTTTCATAATTGAGGGCTTGGGTGGGGACCTGATATAACTATTCTGAATTTGATTGATGCGACAGCTGATAAAGCTGAACTGTACTCACTAATGTGCTATGCTCTGGGAGATTTTTATGCTGGAGGCTGGGACTGTTGCCCAGAAACTGTGATTGTAATGAAGACAGGCATGGGTCTTTAATGCTTTCCAACCCCTACCCCAAATGCCAAGAAATGGTTAGCAATGAGTACTTTTATACACAGCAGGAATAAGACTGAGTCAGAGATTTCTATTTCCATGTATCCCAGTGACAATATTCTAATATAATTTATTTCTAATGTTCTATTAAAAATGATTGATCTGAAATTAAACCTTTCAAATCGTAGTTGATGACATGAGAGTGACAGTGGGCCAGAATGCCATTATTAACAGTTTGCATTCTGCCGACGACCCCACTCCATTCAGTGTTACGTGTATACATCTGCCCAATTTACATATCCAAAAATTATCTTTAATGAATAAACTGGCTCATGACAGTTGTTGCTTCTTACTTTTTGCTAAATTTTGTTTGTAAATAAGGCTCAGCTACCTAATAACCAAAAGGTTGTCACATATTGCTTTGCTGAAGTTTTACTGATTCAAGCTCTTCTTTTTAAAAGGAGAATCTTCTTTTGGAAAATCATTATGTATAGATGCGACTTGTATACTGCTTAGGGTTTGAAAACCCTGTCCTTCAGAACGGAGACAAAAGGAAATCAAAGAGATAAATCTAATATGCCAAATTTTGCAGAGTAAAAACATCATTATATGCAAACCTGATGCATTTCACAACCTGAATGACATTTCTTAGACCTACCAGTAGGCTGGCAAGCTCTGGAAATCAACTGATTCAGACTATCAGAACACCAAAACACCTGAATCCTGTGTCTAAAATTAGACTATTGAAATTCTCTTTGAATGTCAGTTTCCTTTATCACAAACATTTTTTTTCTCATCATCAAAGCTATTTTAAATGAGTAAAGAGCGCCACCAAGCGGCAGTATATATTTCTAAATCAATTCGGTTTTCCTTTTTTATATATATATATATATATATGTGTGTGTGTGTGTGTGTGTGTGTGTGTATATATATATATACATATATATACATATATATATACACATATATATACATATATATATATATACATATATATATACATATATATATATATATACACATATATATATATATGAGGACTATCTAGAAAAAAATCCAGCCATAAATGCCTCTATTGTCAGTATTACATGGCTAGATACTTTCCCCACAGTCCTTGTATATACATTACCTTTCTTACTTGTGCTCATGCCTTTAACAGAGACAGGCTTACTTGCTTGATTTAAAACGTGATTCAAGTGTTCTAGGCATATTACAATAGAAAAGCATATTTTTCTGGGTTGATGAACAAATATGCTATGATAAAGTTTTTAAACATGAAGATTCTATTTGCAGTTATTGGAATTTATAAAAAGAAATACTAATAAGAACCCAATTTCCAAACCTCATTGCCTATCTAGTGACAATTGGTCACTATCGGTCACATCTAGAGAGTTTCCAGAAGAAAATTTCCTTGTTTTACAAAATATTATTGTTCTTGTCCAGAAATTTCCAGTGTATCAGATTGAGGACAAAGGGGAAAGATATTTTTTAAAATCCCATCTAATCCTAACAATGTTAATCTCTAACTCTTGCTCCACATTCCTGTTTCAAAGAATTACATAATTTTATGAGATCAAAATTTAGGAATATTCCCCTAAATCTATTTTACTTATTCATTTTTCCTCTGTTCATTTAGTCCCTCATTACACAAGCATATCCTGAACACCTACTTTGCCTAGTACAGTGTCGGGAAGAAAACAAGAAGGACGGTCTCTGTCCTGATGATGTTCACTGCAAGCTGGGGCCTCTGGTTCTGATTGGTTCTGTTGGAAACTTCAAGCTCCCTAAATTGAGACAATTTTATTTACAATAATGCATTATATTTGGGAGCATTTTCTAAAGCTGTTTAAATGATTAATAATTTTACTTATAGTCACAATGATTTTGACCATGTATTTTACAATAGCTGTTAGAACTATTATTCTTATACATGGCTCAAGACATGGTTAAGTGATTTACCTATGATGTCACAGGAAAGTTGTGTTAGGAATAAAATTAAAATCACCTGACTTCCTAAAATGTATCCTTTCTAGGAGGCCAGCAATTCATGATGAGGCCACTCATTATGATGAACACGTTAAAATTAGTATGGTATTTCCAAGAACTCATCAACATAGAAGTTTCTACAATAACTACAGTTATGCTACCATTGCTTAAAATATTTCTGAAACTCTTGTTCTGAATTTCCCTTATCGAGAACATAAGAAAACCATTCTCATTACACATTCAATGCAACATAGATTTATTCACTATCTATCATTTTCATGGCACTACACTGGATGATAGAGAGATATAAAAATAATATAATTGACAAGAAATTTACAATTTAGAAGATGCAATGAGAAATGTAGTACTGGTACTGTTTTTTCTTACTACTACTACACTATGTGGTCCTTATATAGACATAATGCATACTGTACTTCTTTAAATCTAAGATATTGTTAACCACAACCTTTTATGTTCTAGTAATAAAGAGAAACACTGCACTGACAATTAAAGTGTAACAAGTTGTTTTCCTATCATTTAAATTTTTTATTTTACATTTAGAAAGTGTTCTTGACATTGATTTTCTTTAATATTGCATACATAAAAAGGAAAATGCAAGTAAAATAAATTGGCATTGACAACTACATCATAACTGCTACCTGGTGGTTAGTAATTATAAAATCTCAGTGATTATTATATATACCACACTAAAACAGTCATTGTATCGTGGAGTTAAATCACAAGGAAAGGACAGCACAATGGTTAACTCATCTGCATCTGTCTTTGAGTGCTCTCAGCAATCACCACAGTGATTTAGAGAATGTGTTGTAAAGTCAAAGAAACCTGAGATCACTTATTGGCTCTACTTCTTACAAGCTATGTGACCTCTGGGTAGGTTAGTAAACCCTCCTGTGTTTCAGAGTCCCAATCCATAAAAGTGGTAATAATAATAACTACCACTTACCCATTAAATGAAATAACATATTTAACACACTTCGCACATAGCCAACAGTAGTATTATATTTCAGTGTGGCTAAGCTATGTGAATTCTTGGTAAATAAATAATGATACTATTCTCTTAAGCCTAGGAATAGCTAAAAACCCCATTTCCTCCCCTTTCCAATAATGAAACATGTGGCATCATTCTTTTAGCTGACACTATCAAAGGCCTCAGATCCCACCTTGACCAAAGAAAAGAATTAAGTGCTTTGGCTTAAAGCCATTCTAAAGTAGCTACCAATTTGTCAAGGAGAAAAAAATAAATATAAAAGAAAAATAAGAAAAATTCATTTTTTGAATTCATCCCTAATTTTCAAATATTAAGATGACTATACAAAAAGAAGTTTATTCCCAATATTTTCATACAATCATAATCACAGTATTTTTCAAAATAAGCTATACTAAAACACTATCAAATATATTACATTAGCTACCCCAGCCTGGAGAGGTACAAGATAAAAAAGTAAAAAGATCTGAAGGCCTGTCTTTTCACACAAAATGGCCACCAGAATCATGACTCTTTATAAAAATGAACACAGCTTTGGAAACGCTGTTAAGCAAAGGGATTCCCAAGAGGATGGTTACAGTAAGCCTTTGGGTGACTGATAGGTTAGCGTGGCTTCCCCAGGACAACTCTGTGACAGGTGGAACCAGGCCAGGCCATAAATCAGACATAGCCTTCAGATACGAATTTGTTCACAGAACACAAAGACAAACTTCAGAGACAACTTGTACCTCTCGACCCTCCCTGAGGCTGCTGAGTCCAGGTATTCTAGGTTCTAGGTCACTTCCTGAATAGAAAAGAAAGCTTTAATTTGGGAATATTCCACTACTTCAAGTGCCTTGTCACAGTCATTAGCCCTTACTCTTATATTATTCAGTTTTTATTAAAAATATACAAGGGCTGTTGGGGGAAAATCCAGCCATAAATGCCTCTATTTTTCAGATTACATGTCTGGATACATTGCAACAGCCCTCATATATAATTGCAAACAGTCAATAATGCTGACTAATGGAATAAAAACCTTAGTATTTCTGAAAATTTATTTCTCAACTGGGACCACTTTCTTGTCACATTCATTTAAAAAGAGAGAGCAGGAAAAAATTTAACCAATGGGCAAGAGTGAGTAAAATGGGCAAATAAACAAATATTTGGAAAGATTACAATATTTATTTCCATTTCACCACAGGGAGTAGATTTATCTGTTTCATTATTCATAAGTCACCATTTTAGTTTAGTTTTGCTGCTTGTTAAATATCAAGAACATTCTAAGCCCCCAGGCAATAGGCTTTGGTAAATGATGGCTGAATTTCATTCACTGCATTATGAAAAAAACAAAAATTTTAAATCATAAAATATGTGAATAACAGCATTGTTTCCCCTTTTGTGGAGCACTGTAACTATAATTCCTTTGTATAGCTGAATGCCCATGAAGTAAATTAATACAACATAAATTTTATATTAATAAACCTGTTTTACTATGTCTCTATTCCCAAAGGTGAAAATCACTTAATCGTTGGTCATGTAAATCTAGATTTTGTAATAAGGTCAAATATGAAAATAAAACAATTTTCAAGTTACTAGAGCTCACAACACTAAAATCATAGTTCCTTAACATATAAAATACTAAATCAGATACAGACATCATTGTGTCTTGGTCTCTTCCTCAAACAGTATATATTTTCAATGCCCTTTAAACTTAGCCATAATAAAACTATGATGTGGAAAAGTTAAACAGATTAAGACTAGATATAGTCTTAAAAAGTAAACTTTCTTATAAAATTATAAGTGAAGAACTGAAAACTGTTTTATTAAGACTACCCATTAATCTATATGCCATCCTAATCTGGTCTAATCACAAAAGAAAACTTTGTATATAAAATACTACAATCTAGCTCTGAAACGAATTTGGTTGACATAGCACAAGCACATTCAAAATAGAGTGGAAATAATCCCCATGGAATTCCTCCCATAATGTCCTGTCAGGCAGAAGATTTTGAAGCCTCCAAGGTGATGAACGAACAAAGGCAGTAGTGAGAAAGAGGGTTATCTGCAAACTACATGAAGGTCAATGAGGGTAAAGTCTTTCAGGTACATCTTAGACTGTTTCCAGGCCATTTCCCCACTCTATTGATCATTTAAAGATGGACATGATCTAATTAGCTCTAATAGGAGAATCTTATCCAAAATTTATTTCTCATAACCTCTGAAAGAGGCCTGATATTCACAAAGTGCTAACTTCTTTAGGTCAAACTACCAACTATTTTATTCTAGCAGCCTTTAGCGTTCTGGCTTAAATTGGTTTATTAGATTGACTGGTAACTTGATAAGACTATAAAATATTAGAATATAGGTAAAAAAAAAACTTTGATGAAAAAAGGAAGAACTTTTATAAATACTATTGAAGAAAAATACCAGTTCTGTGGAAGGGTGAGAGTTGGGACATAGCCTTTAAGAAGACTGAAGACTATACTGAGCACGTAGAAGGAGTATTAAGAGAAGAAAAAGGGCTAGTCATAATCAAAACTGGATGGAAAGGCACCCAAAATCCATTATATCTACTCCCAAAGTTTCCTAAAATTAGTCTTAACCATTAATAGAATAGATGCCAATCAATTTTGATGACTCTCAACTAACTCTTGAAAATAAAAGCAACTGTAAATTACAGTTATAGATAGATAGTGTGTATTAGAATATTAGTTCAGAGAATATAATTAGAGCCTTCCTTAATTTTTATATTTAAAATTTGTCATTTGTTTTAGTATTAAAAGCTAGTTAAAAGTTCAGGAAGGATCAGACTCCACATCACAAAATAACCACTAGGGGAACTCTGTATAGTTACCTTGTCTACTTGAACCAATCAAACAACTGATCATTATCAATCACCTAGTGAAGACTAGAAAATAGTTGTTTGTGACCATTTCCTCAGTTGTTCCTCTTAACCCTCTATTGAGAGGCACCAGAACTATCCACCAAAATGGGTTTCCAAGCCAATATGAAGAACTAAATAAAAAATGCTTTAGATTCATTATTTGGGAAGAGATTAAGATGTGGACAAGTGAAAAAGCACTAATTTAAAAAAAAAGGAAGTGGACAAGAGGGAGAAAAAAAGTGATGAGTTCATGGTGATATACATGAAGAAACAAGGACAAAAACTCCCAAGTGAGGCAATGGTTTTTAATTGCTTTCTAATGGCTGGGCATTCATCTTCTTTGATCCATGCTAAAGCCAGATTGAGAATAAAATCTGCCTACATCAATTCTATCACCTTCTGCAATCCCTAATTGCCATTTAACCATAGGAAACCATAAGTACCAAAAATAAGGAAGCAGAGAATGTGGAAGATACATAGCTTTATTGTTTTGCATTTTATTTAATGTGTGCTAAAATACACAACTACACTAAAAAAATGAAAAAAGTTATCATGTATAACATTAGATTGAGCAGAGATTGATTATAAATAATTTTAATTTGTTTATTCAAATACAAGTTCTTAGGATCAAAATTAAGGAACTGGAGCTTCTTAAGTTGCACACAACTATATGGTGTTTTAGCATAAAGCTGGTTTTCAGAAGATAATATTGTAAAATGGATTTACTAGAGCTTCTTAGGTTTTACTCTGACTAAACAGTTTTCTTTAAGTATGGAGCTATAAGACTTCATTTGACTTACATAATTAATTTGTTAGTGTTAAATATTGGGATCATTCTGTGAGGAAATTGTTATATGTGGGTAACAGTAAGATATGACAGTTTCTTGAAAAACATCGTCTGAATTCTTCATTAGAGATTAAAAAAAAAGACCTCTCTCTCTCTCTCTCTCTCTCTCTCTCTGTGTGTGTGTGTGTGTGTGTGTGTGTGTGTGTGTGTGTGAATAACTTCTAAATGGAAAAATAAAAAGTCTATTTTTGTGCTGGTCATTTTTACCCTTTTTTGAATCCTGGAAATAAAATGAGAGCTCAATTTAGCCAAGAAACATGTAAAGTTGTGGAAAGTTATGATGTTCTTCCATTTTTTATTTTTAAAAAGGCCATATCAAAGCTCAATCTGCCTTCTACTTTTTCTAGGAGAGTCAAAATAAATTGTGAAAAAATGTTCACTGTTTCTTCATGTACTTGTTCCTTCAAAGGAAACCTTTGAAGTAAAAAATAATTCACTGTAGTTGTCTAAATCTTGGGTGCCCGGGGATGTCAGGCCCATTATTTCTCCCATCTTCAGCCCAACTACTCTCACCACTGCCCCCACCATTTCTCTCTTTAACCTTACACAAGTTTTGGGGAAGACTTTTTCAAACTTTCCCAGATTTTTCCTAAGAAAACCCCTCCAGAAAAAAAATACTGAACCTTTCACCTTGTTTTCAATTACATTTAATCTGTTGTTTATGAATTGTTTTCTTTCTTTCACTCAGAAATAATCCCATCCTGTCCTTGCTTGGGCAGTTCAAGCAAGGTCAGTTGTTCTACTGTATCATTAATCTCAATAAAACTGTCTCACAGCTATGCATAATTTTCATGTAGGGTAAAAATAGAAGTTCGTATGCAGTTCCATCTTTATGTCTTCTACTTCTGGGCAATCCACTAGACATATATGCTCTACAGATTGTCTTCTGCAAATGAGCTGAAAATATGTCCACAGGAGTGATACTCACTCACATATCTGAAACCCTAAGCAACCTCACTTATTTCAAATTGCAGGAGAGTTTTAAATACTGTTTTTCAGACACTTTGAATAGAAAATACAATTTTATAACAGTTTGCCTCTCTTTTGTATCCAATTTGAAATAAATAGTAATAAGTAAGATCAAAATTCCCAGACCAGTTCTCAAGAATCTTAAATGATCAACAGTTGTTGGTGTGACAGAGCACTCTATATCAAAAGTTACTGATGCCCCACAGAAAAAAGTCAAGTTTGTCTTTGGCAAACAGTTCTTCTCCTAAAAACCAGGATTCTTATTTCTATGATATTCTGCATATTAGAAAATGAGGGGAAATTAATGGAACAATTTTTAAGGCAATAGAATAACCAAGTCACTTAATTGCTTCATATCACAGAAGTCAATGGGAAAAAGATAGCCCTTAAAAATACCACCTGTGCCCTTTTTCAATAGTTATTATAGAAAAAAAAGAAGTGAAGCTTTGGGACTTAAATTTGCCTACTTTCTACCTTAAGCATATGAAAGTGGAATAGTTAAAGTATATTGTTAAAAGAGATTAAAGAGATCAATTTTTAATACCCTCCAAAGTTAGATTGATCCAATAAAGAACTTTCAAGTCTTGATATTGTACAGTATAGTTCTACTATGACATCAATCTCTATTAAGTGGAATTTGGTATAAGGGTCACCTTGTATCTCTTCCATTGTCAAATAACAAAGGAATATAAAAATACAATTATTCCACAAGGTCATCCTACATCACTGTTCTCAGGAGTAGATTTCTAAAAAGAAAAAAATAACTTTAGTGCAATATCAATTTTTTAAATCTAGTCTATGGAAAATGCTATTCATTTTTAACTTCGAAATTTTTAAAAGGGTTAGTGCTTACGGCAGTGGAGAACAAAGAAAATTATTCTAAACAACAGGTGACCTTGTGCAGATTTTTTTTTATGTCCCACCAAATATCTGCCCTTTTTTTGTGGTAAGTGTAAATTATTTTTGCTCTGAGGGAAAGAAACATCACTGTATCCACAATTAACCCATGAAGCAGGGGTGTGTGTGTATGTATGTGTGTATGTGTGTGTGTGTGTGTGTGTATGTGTGTGTGTGTGTGTGTGTGATTTTAATTTTTCTATAGTAGGTTGGAATTGAGGTTTCTGATACATTCAGGGCTAGGGAAAGGGATCATTTAAGAAGCAGAAACTTTTCAACAATTTTATAATATTATTGCTATTTAAACAATAACAGACATTCATTCAAAAGAGAAGTATGGAATGAAGCCTGTGACACTACCTTGGAAAGTAGTCTAACTGAAAATATTTTTATAGGCTCCCAACACAACCAGTGAATGGCACAGGCCCCATTCCCAACTTCAACCTACTGATGTTAAAGCCCAACTATAATCTTACATCTGTGAGATGGCTACTATTCAAAAGACAGAAAATAAAAAGTGTTGGCAAACATTTGGAGACACTGTGCTTTGAGAATGTAAAAATGATGCAGTTGTTATGGACAACAGTATGATAGATCCTCTAAAATTTAAAAATAGATTATCATATGATCAGCAATCCAATTTCTGGGTATTTATTAAAAAAAAAACATGAAAGCAGTCTCAAAGAGACATTTGTACACTCATGTTTATTACAGCATTATTCACAATAGCTGACAGGTGAACACACCCCAAGTGTCCATCAAGGGGCCAATGGATAAGGAAAATGTTATATATGTGTATCAACTATGAAAGGGAAAAAAAAGCTCTATTCCCCTGGGATCACATGCTATAAATACATTAGGAATGTCAGGAGCTACCTTTTCTAACACACAGAAAAAGTCTGCCTCAGAATGAAGTCTGTGCACGGAACAAAGAGAAGAAATCAGAAAAAAGGACTGGCTAGACCCATGATGTCTTTGGCATTGATCCTTGGACTTCCTAGTTATATAAGCTAAGAAGTTACCTTTTTTAAACACCTTATCTAGTTGGGTTTCTCTCAGTTCAAAATGAAAGCCTTTTGACTAATCCAGTGTTAAAGGATGATAAAATCTACTGCATAGCTGTTTGTTGTTTCCCAGCATTTGAGAACCAGGATATCCAACCAGTTTCCTGAGGATACTACTTCTCCAGCCAGCCTCCATGAGCCAGAAGAAACATGAGCTATTACTTCCTAAAACAGACTAATTTCAGTGCTACTCTCTAGAAGACTTTGTTTTTGGTTGTTGGTTTGGCCCAACCACTCTGTAATTTAAGAAAGCTTCTTCTATTGTCATAAGGAAACAAGACCCTAAGTGAGTTTTTCACTATAAAATGATTGTGGTTATATATGTTTAGCCACCCAGAACATAAATTGCGTGCTTTCCCTTCAACTTCCATTCAATCTCTTCATAAAAATAAAGCAAGTTTGAGCTGATCATAAATAATGTCTTAGCATTCAGCTAAAATAATACTTAAAAGAATGATGTACAAATAGTGTTTTAGTTAGTTTCCCAGTAAGAAACAGATGAACACTCAAGTTGTGATAATCCAGGGAGAATTTAATTACAAACTGATTATCCATAAACGTGTTGATGGTGATAGGAACCACAAAGGATGGTTTCATAACCCATGTTTATTAACATCAAAAGGATGAGAGAGGGATCAGGTACTTTTAAAAAAAAAGATTCACATAGGGAAGACTGCCTCGTCAATTAGAGTAATGAAAACAGCCCGAGGAAGCCTTCCCGGGAGTAAATTCCTTGACCCCGTTCACATCCCTCTGATTTTTTGCCAAGACTCCCTATTGGTCAAATCCAACCACAGCCCAGAGGACAAGAAAATCTATTTCTGTAATCCATACAGCCTGGGCTTCTGGGGGCAGTGAACAGGATGGAGAAAGGGGTCAGAAGATAAAACCATAAACATAAATGTAACTGAAAGCCTTTCTAATTAACTCTCATCTAATCATCATAAGTATTTCACATCTCACTCTAATATTTTTCTTGCCTTGAAATGTTTGCCCATAAAGTATTCTAAGTTAGGCAACAGACAAGCTTCTCTGCTAAAGAGGCCCCTAAATACAATGGGTTAAACAAGTAGGCGTCGCTGCCTCTCATGCACCTTCCAAAGTGAGTGACAACTTGGCAGGGTGGCTCCACTCCGTTCAGGTATCAAAGGACCACGTTCCTTTGGCTTTGCACGCCGCCATGCCCTGAGGTAGTCCTCACCCCACGCGCAGATGGACCTTGCCCATCTGTGTTCCTACTCACAGGGCATAAAGGGGGTGAGCCCAGACCGAGGAAGGGGGTGAGGACCAAGTGGCACTTATCACAGGAGGCTGGGTAATGCAGCCTCCGGTTACGTGACCACGTGCCCAGGAAAAACAGAAAAATAGTTTTACAAGGGGAACTAGCAGTATGACAGAAGCTATTAAAATCCTCACAACGTTTCCTAGTTTTCAGAGTTTATATAATAATGGGCCTCGTAACTAATACATTTATTCTCAAAAATCTTACTTTCAAAGGGGCCTCATTTTTTTTTTTTTGGCTAAAATCTAACTTTGTTAGTACCTTTACATATGACCTAATAAAATAATTTTTCCATGATTTTCCAAATCATTCATTCTTCAAACACATGAGATAAGGTTCTCTACAATTTTATCCCTAAAATTTCCTACTCTCATATGTTTCCAGAATGTCTTGTTGCAAAGTATATGCCACATCCTCTCGATTTGCTACTGACACTACAAAATATGTCAAGAATTATGGTGGGAATATGTGGATCTACCCAACATAGTTAAGAAAGCCAGGTCATACTGAGGAAAGTAAAACATGGGTTAGATATAATCATATTGGGACCCGAGAACAGATAGAGAAGCAGACTCAGTAAAGAGGCAGAAGATCGTCAGAAAAGAAAAAGAAAACTAATATAATCCCCATATAATCCCCATAGTGACATGAACCGCAGTCAGGTATCAGTCGTGGCTTCTATTTGCAACTCACCCACACTGCCTGCAACTCTGAAACTCTTAAAGATTTTTTTTCTTTTTATGGTTGTATAGTACCCAAGAAATTTCTCAAACTTTCATTTCCATTCTTGAGGAAGAGTATAAGTTTATTCTACATGTCCTGTTTCCCGAATCACTTTTCTTTTTAAAACAAAGCTAGGAAGAAGGGGAAATATCACCGCAGTAAAACTCCAAACAATGCGATCATTTCCAGATCTATCTAAAGGCCCTTTCGCATTCCTTAGTATAATGAAGTACCACCTGACCTGAAAATTAAATCTTGTTGTCTACAGTATTATACAAATACCAGCATTTGACATAGGTTTAGCATAATTTTAGTGTTCTTTCAAAATGTATTAATTAAATTATTAATAAAAATCTAATTAAAGCATTAAAACACAGTTGTAGAAATTATTCTTTGTTCCACTTGCACAGTCAAATTTGAAACAGAATCAAGAAAGTAAATACATTAATCATCTTCTAACTTGAAAGGAATGCAGATTTCTGAGTGGAGGTTAGTGTGGTTATCAGTATTTAACCTACTACCATAAACTCCCTTCTTTAACATTTAATACTTATGTCAACATTCAAACTTTGCACTTATTTTTGAGAGAATAGTTTTTATACAGGTGCCATATGTGAACTTAGTAGGATTTCAATATTTTGGTATTTATGTAAACGTCTACAGTCACCCTGAAGTCACTGAATCTCATCTTCTTTTCCATACCAATATTATTTATTTCTACTTCAGTTTTTCTCTAACTATATCATATATTTCAGATAATCATATTATATAATCAGTCACTAGGTCATGTTTATTTCTGTTATCAATATCTATCACTGGACTAGTTAAGTAACTATAATAGAATTAGTTAAAAGTCAATGAACCTTTTCTTTTTACTCCTAGGTAAGGCTGCTACTATCAACAGTGTCTAACTCAAATACTTTCACATGAAAAAAAATATTCATTCCAAGTTCAAACTCAATCTAAAAATGTAAAACATAACTGAGTAACAGCTTAATCGAAGGCAAACCCAGAAATACATTTTAGTAAACCATGTTCCATTTTTTTCAAAATCTGATGATCTACCCTCCTGCACTCTGAAAGTGGCTGCACATTTATTTCTGAAGTTATTTTTACATGTACGTCCCCAATACATTAAAATTTCATAGTAGCCTTCATTAAACGTATTAGGAAAGCACAAAGTCATTGTAGCTCTCCTTCTCCCCTTAGAAATAAGAATCTTTGAGAGGTCATTTAACCCATGCATACACCCACCACCACCACCTTCAGAGACAACTGTTTCAAACACACCTAATGGCAATCCAAGTCTCACAAGTAACAAATTCCACAATCTACTATTCACTGTCAGGGATTCTTCATTATGTTTAAACTACAAAGTTCAGGCTATAGATTAAGCCTGTGTCTTCTAGTTCTATTCCTGGTGAAGGAGAAAAACAGATGGACACAATCTGTCACCTATTTAGAAAAAATAATTAGGTCACTTCACTTTCTCCAGCCTAAAAAAAAGAAAGATCTTTTGATATTTTACATGTATTTTATTTTCTAATTATATCTGAAGTGTATATATGCAAACTTTTTCAGGAATATTATACATAGTGACTTCTGCACAAAATCAAGGGGTAGGCACAGATGGCTTTAAGTGTTTTATCTTTGAGCTACCCCTGGCCTCACGTTCTCTCCAGCTCTGTTCTTGTCAGTAATACCTTGAGATCACTGCAGAAGAATTCGAGATAAAGCCAATAATAAAAGGGGTCAGAACTTGGTCAGACCTAAATGAGCTCAGAGCTTCCTTCCTTTCGGCCTTAAGGCATCTATATAGCAAGCAGCACATAGAGATACCAAGAGAACAAGGTGCACATCCCTATTAAGGAAATAAAGCAACAAAGAACGCAAAGGAGTAATAATGGGGACCGAAGGCAAGCTGTCAGCCTCTGGGACTTCTGCCACAGGAAAGGTGTTTATCATTTTAGAATAGGTGTAAGTACAGCCTGGTCATTGGAGGACAAACTTGAATTTGGAGTGCAGAGCCAGCTTTAAACCAGGGCCACATAAAAAACGAAACTTGGAGAACACAGAAAAAGCACTTGCCCCTAAATTATGCATCAGAGTAGCAGGAAAGGTGACAGGGGACAGAAGCAGCGAGGGCACAGATCAGTAGCAGAGAGCTCACATTTATTTGGTCCACATACATTCTCTGCCTTGAGGTGTTGAATTTATCAAACTTGCCCTGCAGGACCTAAAACACATTTATGCAAAACTTGACAGACCTATAATCTTTAAAGTTTCTCATTCATTTATTCATAGGTTTTTGAGAATCTTCTACAAGCATCTACCATGTATTCTAGGTGCTAGGATATAGCAGTGAGCAAAATTAAAAAAAACAAACAAACTGCTCTATGGGGCTGACATTCTAGTGGGATAGAAAATAAAGAAGATAACAAGCAATACAATTTGGTGATCAGTATTATGGTGAAAAAGACAGCACAGGATTGGCAGTTTAATAGTACACAAACTCCTTTTTACTTCAGTCACAAGAATAAAGTTCCTTTAAATTCATTATGGCCATGAGTTGAATGAGGAGACACTTGAGGAGGAGAAGCTCCTAAAATCCCAGCACACAGTGCACCATCACTGATTCCCCTGCACCTGTGGCCTTTGAATCTAATTTCTCTGTCTACCCAGTTAGGTAGGTATTCATAGTTATGATGACTGAAGTAGATCACAGTAATGTATTATATAATAAATACAGGGTTTTGAAACTATTTAAATACTATACAAACAAAGCTGTGTTACTTTTTATTGCTTGAGTGTTATTCATTTAGAGGAAGCATCATTAACTAAAACATCTCTGGCTGCATTCTACAGAATTATATCTTTGCCCTTTTCCTGTTCATTATTTGTATCACCAGCCTGATAAAGGCATGGAAAGGATGGTTATCAAATTTGCAAATCACACTAAGTTGAAAGGCAGAGCTAATGTGTTGCATGAAGGAATTAAGATTCAAAATAATCTTGACAAGGCAGAACACTAAGATAAAATCCATAAAATGCAATTAACAGACATGCTATAAATAAAATAATAAATGAATGAACAAGCAAATGCCCTGCATGCGTACAAGATGGCAGAGATCAAGCTCAATAGCATTTTCACTAATGGGAAGGGAAAAAAACCTAGAAGCCTTAGTTGATCTCTAGTTGAACATTGGTCAACATTTTAATAAAGCTGCAAAAAAAAAAAGGTTTAGGCTATATAATAGAGTAATATCTAAATCAGGATAGGTAATATCTCTCTGGAGAAGAGTATTCATAGTTGGGTGTCACATGTAAAAGTAATATTAAACAATTTTTCAAGTATTCATGGTGCTTGCTGTAAAAAAGAGAGAGCTTGGAGAAAACTTACACATATTTTTAAATATTTTGAAGAGCTATTACTGATAAGAATACTTCATCTTTAAACACATTAATTGTATGACCTCAGAAAAGATTTTGACCCTCACTTTCTCTATTTTTAATCTCTAAAATAGAGTAAAGAATATCAATTCTGTAGTGTTATTGTAAGAATTAGCAACAATGCATGTAGGTGTGTACTACATTATTGAAACACTGTCTGCACTCTATAATGGGTATTTCTATTCCCCATTGTTCTAAAAGGTAGACTAAGGTGAATGAATAAAGTCAGCAGAGCCACAAAAGAAAGACTCCTAAAAGAGTTAGCTCCTTTCCATTAATTTTCCATGCAGATGTAAATGACTATAAGGGAATTTGAGATTACTACATTAGATGAACTTAGCTTCTAAGTTCCCTTCACTGAACAATTTATAAGTTTTCTTCCAACGCTATTATAATTATAATTCTCTTTGCTTTTGTTCTTTGCATCTTATAGATGTGTTTCTGACACTGACAAAATTAAAAATAGGTAGAAACTGTTATAATAATATTCATTGCGTTTTATTCTGTGTTTCACACTAAGAGGTGGCTACATTTATTATTTCCTTTTCAGAAATGAGGAAACTGAGTCAGAGTATGGTTATGTAGTTTGACAAAGTTCACAAAGCTCATCAGTGGCAGAGTAATGATCTGAATCCAAGCTACCTGAATCTATAGTAAATTAAGCTAATTTTGACTAATTAGCCAGACATTCTTTCTATAGCCATTGCATCACATGGACCCCAATAGGTTTCACGGTGCCCTAAGATTTCTTTAGTTACCCCCAAACTGTTGTACAAACACATTTAATTTTATAAGTACAGTAAATTTTAAATTGCAAGATTTCTACTGGTGGAGGCATTGAAAAATTTGTTCTACATTATAAGGAAATGACATGTTCTACAAAACATATTTATAAACTAATGAAGTCCATTTCTCAAGTGCTGAAACTTTTTCTATTTCATCCATTTTGGATGGAACTCTTCCAGTGATAAACTGACCACTTCCTGTTCTGATTTATTCGAATTTACACAACACAGGTTAACTTGTACTTATGACTCAAGATCCATGTATCATGAGTAATAGTTACAGCATTATGACATCAGTCCCTAATATCCTCAGGATATATTGATAAATGGGCTATGTCAAAATAAGCATACTTTGAGTGAGGGCCTGAGGCACTCTCCAAAGAGTAATTCTAGCAGATGTAGTATCTGCTGGTTGTGACAGTGCTCCTGGCTGCCCAGAAACACTAGTTTCCTTCCTAGTTCCTGGTTGTTTCAAATGGGTGGAGTTGTAAGATGAAAGGCTTCTAATTACGTAAGATGGTGCTGCTTACTCAAAGCAAATCACAGTGCCTATCAGATAATAAAAAGACAAAGTGTGGGAATTGGTGCATGGTGAGGGGGCAGGAAAAATTAACTGAACAATGTAGTTTCTGAAGCAACAGGATATTTTGTTTACTGAAGGGAAGTATAGGGAATTGACAGGAACCACTAAGAAAGTTTAAAAGTAAATGAAGTTCAAAGAAATAAAATTATATAACTCCTTAAAACTTAAATCATGGTTTCCGTTATTTGAGTAAATTTTGCTTCCTGATTATTGTAATTGGTTTAAGTTTCTGATACCTATGTCCCTGTGTCCTTAAGCTTTCAAAGCTTTTAAATGTTTATAGCATTTCCTAGCATCCCCCTTCCTAAAATTTAAATAGCTTCATATTTAGTTTCATAAATTTTTGTTTTAATTTTCAAGGAAAGTCATAACTTAGGACTTACTTGGAGATTTACTTTTGAAACTTAGGTTAATTATCTACAAATATTTCCCTGGAATAGAGCTTTCAACTAAATAAATAGATTTTGTGCACTGAAGCTAGAATTTGATTGAAATTTGATGGGTTCTGTTGATTAATTTTTTCTGCTTACTTTTCCAAATATTTGGATAGAAGCCTAACTACTGAAATGTACCTAAAGAATAGAAATAATAAACTTCATAGAGTAATAGGGCATATGTTATAATTACTTAATTTATCCATGTGCAAGAGCTCCCAAATAATTTTTAATTCAATAAGCATTTATTGACATCTATTACAGTTAAACACTCTGCTCAGAGCTAAGCATACAAAGGAGTTTTGTGGGGAGAATGCCTACATCATATAATGTAGCAAGTGTCCAGGTGACAGAAACCCAGTGGAGAAAGAGCTAATCCAGACTAGGAGAGTAAGGGAAGTTTTAATTATGAGAATTAACCACAAAAAAAGAAAATGGGGTAGAATTAGAAGAACAAGCAAGACAAGGAAGATAATGAGTTAAGGCCAAGCTAAAGAAGTATAGGGTGTGTGGGAAAATTTAAGTGTGCTCTGTGTGTACCCTCCAATTGTTCTCCATTTCTTTTCAAATCTCTTCTAAACAGGCCTCCCTTTCTCATTTCCCTGAAACAGCTTTTATCAGTATCACCAATGACTACAGTATTGCTAAGGCCAATTGTAGTAGGTTTTGTTTGCTGTTATAATTTACCACAAACTTAGTGACTTAAAACAACACAAATTTATTATTCTAGGGTTCTGTAGGATAGAAGCCTGACAGGGGTCTCAGTCAGTTAAAATCATGATCTTGTTCAGTTCTTGAGAATTTTATACCAATAGAAACATTGCAAGTTTGAACTAAAAGAGTACAAAATACAAAAAAGCTCTCAGATCCCTAAAACTGTACAAGCAAGAAACAAACCACTAAACCTACTCATCTGCAAACATGTGCTACACGAAAAAGAAAGGATCACTCCCAGGGTGGAATAGTAAACCCAGAGAGCAGAATGGAGAACCACAGGAGATTCTGAAATTGCTTGGGACCTGTGTATTCTGTTCTTTTATAAGATAGTCAGGTGTGGCCAAAAAGGGAGACAGAAGAGGGGCACATGAAAACAGTTTACTATTTAAGTTCTGACAATTAAGTTCATGAACTCATCCTAGAAAAAGTGCTACTTATCTCATTGCTGAATATCACTGTGGTCACCTTTGAAGTACTCCTCTTGGGAAGCTATGCACCGATGCCAGCACCTAGTTCACCCTTCAAAACAATTTTAGAACTCTTTTTCTGGAATGGCCATCAGAGCTGTCATCATATGACCCTTGATGTCCTGAATGTCATTAAAATGTCTTCCTTTCAATATTTTCTTTATTTAGGGGTAAAGAAAAAAGTCATTGGGGGCCAGATCAGATGAGTAGGGAGGGTGTTCCAATACACTCGGGAACTGGCTAAAATCTCCCTCACAGTGTTGTGTGAGCTGGTGCATTGCTATGATGCAAGACTGATGAGTTGTTGGAAAAAAGTTCAGGTCGTTCCCGTCTTTTTCATGTAGTCTTTTCAGCACTTCCAAACAGTAAACTTGGTTAACTGTCTAGTTGGTACAAATTCAGAATGAACAATCCCTCTGATATCAAAAAAAGTTTAGCAACATCATTTTGACTTTTGATTTGGACTGACAAAATATTTTTGGTCGTGGAGAATTGGCTGACTTCCGTTGTGCAATTTGATACTTGGTACACCCATGTTTCATCACCAGTGCTAACACAGCCCCAAACATCGTCTTGCCTCTCCAAAAGGTCTTGGCAAACTTTGACTCTCCTTTGCTTTTGTTCATTGGTGAGCTCCTTTGGGACCAGATTTCCACACACCTTTCTCATGTCAAGATTTTCAGTTAAGATTTTCATAACTGTTTTTCTATCAATGCTTACTTGGTCTGTTTGTTACTCACAGTCAGTTGATGATTTTGACCTACAACTAGATGAATTTTTGGCCACCCTGACCTCTTTTCATTATTGGCCACCCTGACCTCTTTTCATCAGTCACTCTCTCTCCCTTAAAAAAAGGTTTAATCCATTTGTACACTGTCATTTTCTTCATGGCATTACCCCCATAAACTTGGAGTAACACGTCCCTGATTTCACTTCCACTCTTGCTAAGTTTTACAAGAAATATAGTGTGTGTTCATTGCTCTAATTCAAGCTCCAACGTCCTTGCAACAGCACACAAAAACACTCAATGACAATAATGAAAGGCACTCAACAAGACAGCACCATAGGTCAACATGAACACAGCTGTGAGACACTGATATACCAAGGTTATAAAACCTTACTGAATTGTACAGTCCTGCCAACATAAGTGCATGGTGACAAGTTCATGAATTTAATTGTCAGACCTTGTACTTTCAGGTCCTAGAGAGAGAGCAAGTCACTACACACAAAGAAGGGGGCAACATGGGAGGGAACACCAAGGTAGCAAACTCATCCAGGTAGGTGGGGAGCCAAGAAAGAGTGAGGCATTATAAGCACATTCTTTTATTGGGGGTCAGGGTGGTGTACACAAGAAACGGTATAAAGGGATTTCATTGGTTCATTTGAGTGTCACTAGGTTGCAGGCAGGGGAGGACAAGAAGTGAAATTGTGGCACGGGCCAGCCTTATCATGGTACACCTGGACAATGGGGCTGGATGCTCACAGTTGATTCATGGGCATACTGAGGCAGCAGGAAAATATGAATTTTTAATGGTGACAATAATGCAGGGTCCAGCAGAAATAACGTCTCTTTAAGTAGTATTATATAAACCAGTAAAATAGAATTATTTCTTCTGCTAGACATTTTAAGATTATTAGTATAGTGAAGTCCCAATGCCATATTTCACTCAGTAGGTACAAATATTTGACTTAGACAAATGACATTATGGAGAGAGACTAACCATCTCTGTTCTCTGGAGCATTATTTAGACCAAACCCTGTGCTATGACTCCTTTTTTTTCCTCCTGTTTTCTCCTCTTTTGAATTGAACATCTATAATTGCTATACTATGTTTGTCCCACCACTGCATTTTGAAAGTAAATAATTTGTTCATTGCATTTCATGTTGTCTACATAAGACCATCCAAACCTGTAGAGAATTTTTATAGGAGTTTATCTGAGCCAAACTGACACCATTACTAGGACACAAGATCTCAAGTGCTCCTGAGAATGTCAGTTTTGCAGTTTCTTTTATGTATTTGGAATTAAGAAGAGAACATAAGGAAAATTACATGAAGATGAGAAAAAGCAAGGTATAGTATATTTGATAAGATAATATGCCCCCTTAGGGGTAGTTACGCCTTCAAGGGGTCTGGAAAAGAGGATTCTTTCTGGCATTTCAAAGGTATTAATCTAGATGCACAGAACAATGGACAAGGCTTGCTTAAAGCAAAGACAAACCTCCTATAGGCCTGAGGCATGACTACCCACCACGGACCTGTTCAGTTAGGAATTTATGATCCGATCACCCTATGAGGTTACTTTTGGTTAGATTTATTGCAGGGTCCCTTCTTTATCCACCATGTTCACAAATAGAAGGAAACTGTGCCCCAGGTAGATTACGCACAGAGCTTTACTCATACCCTCATGGCTAATTTAGATGATTTAAATAGATCAAGCTTGTCCAACCTGAGGCCTGTGGGCTGCATGCAGCCCAGTACAGCTCTGAATGTAGCCCAATACAAATTCGTTAACTTTCTTAAAACATTATGAGATTTTTTTGTGATTTGTTTTAGCTCATCAGCTATCATTAGTGTTAGTGTATTTTATGTGTGGACCAAGACAATTCTTTCAGTGTGACTCAGGGAAGCCAAAAGACTGAACACCCATGATCTAGAAAATGAGACCTGAGATTTTTGCACTGATAAGATTGAGATGAGATTTTGGACTGGATGGTTTGGCATTTGGGAGACAGAATGAATATATTTTGCACATGGCACAGACATAAATTATTGGGAGTCAGAGAGTAGACTACAATAGTCAGAATAATGGCCCACCAAATATGTCCCAATCTCCCGAACCTGTAATGTTAAACTACTGTCATGTTACACAGTAATGGCCAAGTAAGTTTGCAGATGGAAGGAATTAAGGTTGCCTATCAGCTGACTTTAAAATAAAGAGATTATCCTGGATTATTATGGTGATCCTAAAATAATCACATGGATCTTTAAATGGGAAAAAGGGAGGCAAAAGGGTCAGAAGCAGAGAGATGGCATGGTGAGAAAGACTTGACCAGCCACTGCTGGCTTTGATCATGGAAAGAGGCCCCAAGCCAAGTAAAGTGAGCAGCCTCTGGAATCCGGAAAGGACAAGGAAATGGATTGTCCCCTAGAGCCAGCACAAAGAAACACAGCCCTGTGTAGATCTTGATTTCAGTCCAATAAACCCAATTTATGACTTCTGAACTCCAAAACTGCAAGATAAATTTGCATCGTTTTAAGCCACTGAGTTTGGGTTATATGTTATAGCAGCAATAGGAAACTAACAGACATGGAAAGACTGAGAAACTATCACAAAACAAAACAGAGGACACTAACTGCAATGTGGTATCCTGACATGAATACTGGAACCAAAAGAAGACATTAGCCGAAAACTTGTTGAAATTCAAATAAAGTCCAGAGTTTAGTTAATAGTATTGTACCAATATTAATTGATTTTAACAAGTGTATCATTATTCAATAAGATGCTGACACTAGAGGAAGCTAAGTGAAGAATATTTGGAACTCTCTTTACAACTTTTCCCTAAATCTAAATTTATTCTAAAGTAGTTTCTTAGAAAAAAAAAAATAGCTAAGATTAAAGGAGTGGTTTGGGGTAGTTAACGAAAGCAGATGTTAGACTCGAGAATAATTTTTGTATCAATGCATGTTCATTTCAAAATGCTTAATCTTTAAAGTTTCCCCAAGCATTTGACTTTTTTTGAGAATTTTTAAAGAAATCATAGACAGAAACCAAGTGAAACGTGTATTCTGCACGTGGATGAACTAGGAAGCTTGCTTGACAAGTCGTACTTCTTGCCTTTTTACCTTCTTTTCCCCACTTTCGTCTTACTTTTATTTTATTCATTTCTTTCCTCAAGTGGATTCATGCAGTCCTTCTCAACTGAAGAAAGAAACAGACTGACAAAAACAAGTTGCACCAAGTGCTAGTGAAGTAAACTAGCAGTGTTCTCCTTTGAAAATTTGCACTTCAAATGAAGCAGGCACTAAGGAATGTTGAAACCCCTGACAGCATAATTCTCTAAATATATGAATAAATTTCTTCCAGATTCTGCTTATTGTTTTCATATATAATAGCTAAATTCTGTATTGCATTTTGCCTCCCTGTAACTTGGGTATAGGCTGGCTGGTTTGGGACAGACTTATTAATAACCCAATCTTTACTTACTCCATTGGATGTATTAACTTATCAAACTACTGGCCACCCTAGTCTCAATCAAACTACTATCTGGTAAAATCTGAGCTGTTAGAATTTATTAATAACAACAAATTTGCACTACAAGAACCTTTATTGTGTGGCACTTGGCCAAACTAATTTCATCTTCATAGCAATAGTATACAGTGGATATTATCATTATCTCATTTTATAGGTAAGAAAACTGAGACTTAGGATGCTAAAATAGTTTTCCCAAGATCAAGCTGTAGTTGGGGACAGAGAAGATTTGAAATAAAGTAGTACAACTCTGGAGCATAATCTAGGCTTTGCTCCCTGGCTGCACCTCTGCCCTTCCCCTCCCGATAACCCTCCCCTACCCAGTAGAACACTTTATGTTTCCTCTTCATATACTGTGTAACCTAGTAGAATTCTTTTTTTTTTTTTTAATTTTTATTTTTATTTATTTTTTTTTAATTCATTTTTATTGTTAGACTTATTGGGGTGACATCTGTTAGCAAGGATTACATAGGTTTCAGGCATACAATTCTACAGTGCATTGTCAACTTGTTGTATAAGTTCACCACCTAATGTGACTTCTCTTTCTATCACCTTATAAGAATTCTTTACATTCATTCTTCATCCACTATCACAACACTATAGTGTGTGTGTGTGTGTGTGTGTGTGTGTGTGTATCACATGGTATACAGTACTGATATTGAAACATGCAGTTTTTTAAAAAATGTATTTCATGGCATCTCTACTTTTCCAAAATAGCATGCAGGAAATGGCTTTAAAATAAATATAAAGTGAGTGAGAGTGTGTGTGTGTGTGTGTGTGTGCGCGCACGTGTGTGTGTTTATAGTTCTTCCATTATGCTCTTGGACAAACTGTTGACAATATGGTATTGGTAATGTCCAGTAAAGTACATGACAAATAGTAAAGAACACATTTTCTATGGATAAAAGTTCTGACTTCCTTTCATTTGGATTCTAAAACAGAAAGCGACTTTGCCAGAACAGGGATATATCATCTTATTTCAGTGATGCTTTTAAGTAGTTGATAAGGCAAGCACATAAACAGAGGTATCATTTCTCTCCTGAGGATGAAAAGCATCATGTACAGGTCCATTTGTAGAATTTCATTTTGCTCCCCTAAGGAATTAGAATAGAACATCTGGAGTAATTCTTTTACAGTTATATCAAAAATCTTAATCACTTGATAAGCAAAGGATATGAAGGACAGTTTCAAGGATACGATTAAGGAGAACAAAGTTTATTAGAAGCAGAATGGAGGGTCAGAAGCCTGGCTTTGTGAAAAAGCAGCAGTCTCAGGAGCTGTGACTCAAATTCTGGCTCTGCCTGAGATACCGTGGCAAACGTCAACGGAAGAAGAGATAGGTTAGATTTTTTTGAGCTGAAATTATATTCACACATTGCCTTAGAGTAAACTGATAGAAAATCAGTATTTACTATTTTTTAGGGATTTCAGTGAAACTTGAGGCATAGACAAGATTAAAAGCCTATTCCTATAAGAATTTGGGAAAGAGAAACAAAAAATTTCAACTTTTCAAGCCAACTCAAGTTCCGGTTTTCCTCCCAAAGAGCCAGAATAAAAGAGAGGTAATTAATGAAGGAGAGAGGAATCAAACATTAACTTGAAGCAATTTGGAGCACACGTTGTAGTAGTCACTGTATGCTATTTTATTGTACCCTCATAACAATATCAGGTGATGTAAGCTTTAGAAAGCATACATTATGGATGGAAAAAATGGGGACACTAAAAGCATAATTTAGCCAAGATTACACAGTGAAATATAAGCAAGTCTTCCATCACTGAGTCTAGTGCTCTCTGCAGTGTAATAGAAGTACTAGTAACTAATGTGGTATGACCTGGGGTACACAAGCAAACCACCCAAAAAATCATCACCTACAAAGAGTGGCATCATTTCCCCCAAATTACTCTGTCACTCTTTACATCTTTCTAATTAGCTTTTTTAAATAAGTTCATATTTCAAATGCAAATAGTTGTGTATTTTGCCCACTGTAGACTATTAAGTGAAAAGAATTAAGCTGCCAAGAAATAAAGAACAGACCTAAAGTAACTATACTAAAAAAAGGGGAAACCTAAATGCCCTGAACTATGAATATAATTAAATAAACTGTATAGAACCAAGACTTCTTACAAAGGACTAGGTTAAGCTACAATGTAAATTAATAAGACCGAGATACAACGTATTATGTAGAGCCTGATTGCAACTATATCAAATGCAAAGAAAACAAACAGCTATTGAAGAAGTACAAAAGTGATGCATTTTAGGGTGATAGAGTTATAAATAATTATCCTCTTGTTTTTGCTACTGTTCTTATTTTCTCCAACATACTTCAGCTAGTTTTCATAATTTCTGAATGAGAAAACACTGAGCTTTTAGAAGCAATCAGCTCAATCATTTTGGACTCAAGCTATACGAAACCTCCCCCTTACAGGCCAGAAACATTTTTTTTCCCAATTTATTTTCTACAGTGCAGTTTCTTATGCCAAGTAGATGCTTAATATTTTTTTTATTAAGTACATTTTTAAAAGAGTAGATGAGCAATAAAGATCCCCTTCTGCTTAGAAAATATTTCCTACATAGTTCACTAATTAGAGATTTATTTGTGTTAATGAGTTGCTCTTCTAAAATGCTAATGCATCAAATAGCTAAATGAGCATAAAATAGGAACAGAGAGCACACAAGAGGAGACACAAATGACTAATAAACATTAAATGAAAAGTTCAACCTCGTTAATAATCAAATAAATAAAAATTAAAATATCAGTTATCCTTATGAAACTTGCAAAAATTTTCATGATAATTCTCAATGTCAAGTGGAGTATAAACAAGAATATACAAAAAGTATATGCCTATCATAAATTGCTGGTAGGACTGAAAAGTAGGTATTATACTACCTTTCTTGAAAGCAATTTAGCAAAATACTTTCAACTTTTGGTGCAGAAATGCCATTTGTAGGAATCAGCTTAAAGAAAAAAATCATAAATATATGTGAAAAAGTTTTATTTATGAATGTTCAAGGCAGTATCATAATCTCAAAACAATTTGAAACAATCACAATAAAGGAAAACTAAATTTTTATGTCAATTCAGTAAAATAGCCTTTATTATCAAATTTTCAAAAATATCTGAATATGAAAAAATTCTCAGGAAATAATATTAATTGGAAAGAAGTAATACACAATATTATTCTACACCATGATCTCATTTTAAGCATAGGTAAAATATGAAAGGAATCGTAGTAATGCCTTTCTCTAGCTGATAGTATTTAACATAATTTTTGCTGTCTTCTTAATTTTCTTTCATACACAAATTTTCCATGAGGATATTTGTTACATATAATCATCATTAAAAAATGTATTATACCTATTCCAGTTGCATTTCTGAAACTCTATCATGAGAAAACAATCCCAAATGAAGAAAAGTTGCTACACAAAGATGTTAATACATAGTTTTATTTAAAATAGTAAAATTAAAATAGAGAATTAGTTAAAGATACCGTGGCCTATAGAATACACCACACTCTCTTTTAATATTACATTTAATTCCTTTCACTTTATTTAAAACATCTTTTTTGATATGCTATCATGAAAGATAAGAGGACATGCATGCACACAAACACACACACATACATTTTCTTCTCCCTAAAGAGCTAGTCAGGGTTGCAGTAGGGAATTAAGTTTATTGTTTCTTGAGTTTTAACAGTTAAAATAAGCAAAATTACCTTTACCTCTGTGAGTTCAGTCTTTATTTCCTAACTACCTCAAAACATAAACACAGAAATGATACTTCTTAATAATATAGGAAAATAGTTTTGACAGCACAGTTAAATTTTGAAAAGCAAAGCAAAATTGTGAAATGAACAGTGTAACCTCAGTTTTCTGTATGCACATAAAACTGGCCTATTAAACAGCCCTTGAACTCAGTGGGATGCAAAGATGATGTGGTTTTATTTTTCTCCATTCACTGCCTTCAAACATGCTCTATTAAATTTGCTTTTCCCATTTTTAGTGACATCTTGGACAGATTCTATAGCTTCCCAGTCACTTTTAAATGTTAAGAATTTCAGTATAGTCTAGTAGAGTTTAAAATCTCTATCTCGCCATCAGTGTCGTGCTCATCCTGGCCTTTCCCCCAGTGGGAGGGAACTTGGAATGGAGACCGGTGAGCCCTCCTTCACACTCCCCCTCTCCTTTGCTTATTTGCTTCTAGCACTTCAGGTATTGGGTAGAAAAAGAAATTACAGAAATAAACCAAAGGTGTACTATTAACTGCAGCTGCTGTACCCCTCAAAGTATATATGCTCCCAAGGGCTTCTGGTGTAAGTTCTCAACAGGCCCTGAGAGACTCTCTCACTAAATAGTTTGCTGATATGGGAAAGCACTCAAGTCCCACTCCATTCTTAACCCCATTCTCACTTCAGTTTCAGTTCTAGCATTCACCCACAACTCTTTCTACTGCTATCCCCTTCCCAAAGACTAGTTCTTTCCGGTGGGGCATGGGCCATACTACTGAAGCTCAGTTTCCTTAATGTTCCCTTGGCCCACTAGAAAAGAGCACATTTTTGTCCAATAAAAAAACAAGAGTAAAAGACAGCTTTATTTTTCTATCTTTTTCCCCAAACACCCTTGAATTATCCCCCCTATACCCACTCCAAAAAGGACAGAGAGCAAAGCATCAAGTCTGATGCATAAGTACCCATATGGAGAATAAGATACTTATCTCTCTTCCCTAGTCCCACTGCTCCGTATCCCCACCATCCTCGCCGATGTTTGTAAAGTATTTTATTAGATCCCTGCTATATGTTACATATGCCACTCTTCTGCTGAGGCCAATACATCGCATTTCTAAAAGTTCATAAAATACTTAGGAATGAACTTAATCGAGAAGGCTAAAGACTGGTAACTAAAAACTATCAAATACATTGATGAAAAAAATTAAAGAAGACATAAATAGAAAGACATATCATGTCCTTGAATTGGAAAATTTAATAATGTTAAAAAGTCCAAGCTACCCAAAATGATCTACAGATTCAGAGCAATTCTGATCAAAATCCCAATGGAATTTCTTACAGAAATAAAAAAATCTTAAAATTTATAAGGAATCATAAAGCATCCTAAATAGTCAAAATGCTCTTGAGAAAGAAGAAAACGTCTGGAGGCTTCACATTTTCTGATTTCAAAATATATTACAAAGCTACAGTAAATAAAACATAATGGTATGGGCATAAAGACAGACAATGGAACAGAATAGAAAACCCAGAAATAAACCCATTTATATACAGTCAACTGATATTTGATAAGGATCTCAAGAAAACATAACAGGGAAAGGACATCTCTTTAACAAGTAATATTGGGAAAATTGAATATCCATATGCAAAAGAATGATATTGGATCCTCATCTTATACCATGCATAAGAATGAGTTTAAAAAGGATTGAAGACTTACATGTAAGACCTAAAGCCATGAAACTCCTAAAAGAAAACAGGAAAAAAAGTTTAATGACATTGGTCTTGGCAATGATTTATTGGATATAACACCAGAAGCACAGGCAACAAAAGCAAAAAGTAAACAAGTGGAAATACATAAAAATAAAAAGCTTCTGCACAGCAAAGGAAACAGTTAACAGGGTAAAAAGGCAACCTAGAGAATGAGAAAATATTTGTAAACCATGTATCTAGTAAGGAGTTAATATCCAATATATATAACTACAATTGTAAAAAATAAATAAATAACCAATAGCCAGACTTAAATAAGGACAAAGACTTAAATAGACATTTTTCCGAAGAAGACATATAAATGGCTAACAGGCATATGAAAAGGTGCTCAACATTACTAATTATCAGAGAAATGCAAGAAGTCAAACCACAGTGAGTTATATGTATAACATCACAACTGTCATGATGATCACTATCAAAAAACAAAAAAATAATGTGTTGTCAAGAATGTGAAAAAACTGAAACCTTTATACACTGTTACTGAGAACATAAAATGGTGCAGCTGCCATGGAAGACAATGTGGAAATTCCTCAAAAAAATTAAAAATAGAATTATATGATCCAGTAGTCCCATTTCTGGGTATTTGTCAAAAAAGAAAATTGAAATCACAATCTTGAAGAGTTATTTTCACTCCTTTGTTCATTGCTCCATTATTCGTGATACCCAAGATATAGAAACAACCTAAATGTCTATCATTGGATGAATAGATTTATTTTAACATGATATGTACATACAATGAAATATTATTTAGCCTGGAAGACATTACACTAAGTGAAATAAGACAGTCACTGAAGGACAATTATGCACTGTATGATTCCACTTACATGAGATACCAAAATAGTCAGACTCACAGAAGCAGAGAATAGAATAGCGGTTTCCAAAGGCCAAAGGAAGAGAAAATTGGGAGTTGCTATTTAATGGGCAATAAGTTTCAGTTATACAAGGTAAATAAGTTTCAGAGATCTGCAGTACAACGTGCCTATAGTTGATACTGTATTGTATACTTAAAATTTTGTTAAAAGGGTAGGTCTCAAGTTAAAAGTTATTACTATGTATTTTTAAAAATTTTACCACTTTGAAATCTTACCTGTAGTTCTTAGAGTTCACACACACACCCCACCTTTATTTTCCTTCAGTGCCAAATGTTAATATTCATTTATGCAATAATTATTTATTAAATGCTACATTGTGTTAGACTATTTTAGACAATGAGATAAAGCCTAACAAGACAGATTTCATTTTAAATTCCTCCTGTGTAGAAATGGAGTTTTACTATTTTTGTGTTATTTTATATCTCAGTAAATCTAGTCACCTCTAAACATTTTTCAGATTCCTTAAGTTACTTCTAACTTATATAATTTACCACAAAATTCATTAAAAGTATTCATTGATTTTTCACATTATCACTGCAGTTTTTATTAGCTAAGATATAATTAACTAGGTTTGACTTTTTAATTTTAGGGACAAGTTATAATGTTAATAATTACTTTTTTACTTTATCTGAATTCTTTCCCTAATTCTAACAGGTCCACTAATTAGAATTCTACACTTAATATCTCATAGTCACAGTGACATTTATATCTATCTTTTTTACCCTCAGTCTTTACTACTAAATAGTTTGTGATTCTATCTATTTTAAAGAAATCAATAGCAATAATGAGCACAAAATTATAATATTAAATATATTATAGACAAGCCCATTAATGAAAAATATTTGACCTTCATTTCTAACATTTATATCATATATACCTATTGACTACTTCCTTCATGGAGTGAAATATAAATTAAATTTTAGTGATTCTTGATAGGCAAAAGCAATGATTAAACAATGTCATCTGCCTTGAAGCAAATACAAATTCACTGAATAGTGCTAATATTAATCCTGCCAGAAGCTTCATGAATTCCTTCTGAGATTTGGTTCCTTTAATAAATTAGAGACAAAATTTATAACCAATATGGTCTCTTAAATAAAATTTTGGAATCACCATAAATTGCTTTACTACAAAGATGCAACACAAATTCTCTTTGGGGGCTTTGCTCAAGCTAAGAATTTGGTTAGCTAAATAATCCCATCAATTTAGGTTTAATATAGTATGCAAAACATTTTTTTGTGTGTGATTTAAAAATTCTCAACTTAAGTTTTAAATGGCAATTATCCACATTGTTTTTATTTTTTTCTTCCTTTGCTTACAGCATTATAATCAGTATTTGCAGACAGTGTCTTTATATGAAACATCCAGTGTAACTTTAATGATGATTAATGTTAAAGAAAACCTTTAAATGAAATGTACTTAATTAAATTGAGAAAAACTTGTGTGAAGTCAAGATAAACTGCTTTCCAGAGAGCTAGATGCTACATAAAAATTAGGAGGATTATTGAAGCATTTGAAAATAATCTTTTTATAATGCCCAATAGTATAAATTTAATTTGCTATGTGTCCACTTAGTATCAATATAAATACTGTATTATATATTTCATTTAATATTTTTCAGCCTTTCAATTTAGAATAATACATCTGTGGTACTACCACATTGGAAGATTATAAGACATAGATGAAAATCAAAGCTAAGTATGAGATACAGCATATAACAACAAAAATACAGGGAAGTATTTTACGGCCAAAGCACTAAAACCCAAAATTATAGGAAAAAAGTTAGTTAACAGAAATTATCTGATCTAAGACATTCTTCAAATATTTCATATAATGGATATGAACAAAAATAGATCTTCTTTGAAAAAGAATATTCTTGACATGTTTACGCCTTCAAGATAAATAAACCAGAGATTTCCCAAAATATTTTTCCTAAATAATCCTAGAATTTTAAAGCAGCCTTGGAAGTGGGGATTTTTTTAATTAAATAATGTATGCTAGAAAGTAAAGGTGGAAATTTGCATGTGAAAGGCTCATATCTGAATCTATTTTGTCAATCAGAAACATGAATTCACTTCCAAAAAAATATAAAGTATAAAATGTGTACATTTATAAGAGCTTACAATTCTTTGATTAAAAAAATATATACATGTATATGCACATACATACACACACATATTTATACATATATACACATATGTTCACTATAAACACAAAACAAAATGAATGTATTATGAAATGAATATTTCTGCCCCCCTCCAAAGGCCTATGTTACAACCTTAACCTCCAGGTTGGCTTTTATATATTTGGAGACAGGGCCTCTAAGGAAGTAATTACGTTTAAACAAAGTCGTAAAGGTGAGGCCCTGATCAGATGGTATTAACGTTCTCATGCTACACCGGAGAAGTCATTGTTTGTCACGCCACGTGTGCACAGAGGAAGGACCATGTGAGGAGGCAACGAGAAGGTGGCCGGCCGTCGGCAAGCCAGGAAGAAGGCTCTCCCCAGGAACCAAAGCCTACCAAAACTTGATCTGGGACTTTGAGCCTCCACAACCGCAGAACAGGAAAATAAATTTCTGCTATGTAAGCGTGCAGTCTGTGCTATTTTTGATGGCAGCCCAAGTCGACTAATACCCAATGAATGCTGAAAGAGCAGCAGAGACCATTTGTGCTAGGAAAGGATATGTGGGGTAATAAAATTATCACAGGCGTGAAGGAGAAAGGAAGGTCTTCTAAGGAGGTGGGAACCTATCTGTGGAAGGATCTGGATATGGAGCACAGGCTTAGTGGTAAAAATGAGTGCAATTACAAAGGTTCACACTAGGTGTAGGAAACAAGTATCCAGCAGCGCCAGGTAGAGGCTGAGCGTTCAAGTGCAGTAAGAGATAAATGCAGCAGATAAAATAAGCAAACAGTTCCTTTTCTATCTCTTCAGATTCTCCACCAAAAGTATTTAATCAGCTCAAAAGACGTTCCCTGGGTAACAATAAGAATAACCATTTAAAAAGTATGTGATCATGGGATGTCACTGCATCTTGAAGTTTCTTAACACAATCAAGTGGCCCCTTTGCCTCTAGATAACAAGGGCAAGCAAATCCTGAAAATAAGAGAGAACTCTCTTCACACCATTGGACAGGTTAGATTGTCCAAAACAAACAAGCAAGCAAACACAGAAATGAACGTTTAGTTTTTTCTTGAAGAGATGTATTTGTCTAACTAGACAGCACTAGATCATCCAGCAAGGGTTTTAGAAGGGCCACAGGAACAGTGGATGGGGATTGGAGAACTCACCTCCACCCTTCCTCATAAAATAGAGCCTGTTATGTCCCTGGAGCCCATGGACAGCCCAGAAGTGAATGCCAACTGAAGCATGGGGTCTCACTTAAAACTGAGAGCTCAGGAAGAAATCGAGAATCACATCTACTCTTGGGGAAAGGCAGTATTCCAAGAGAAAAATTTGTGCAGAGTCATGTAAGATCCAATGTAAAAGTCATACTCATATCCAAGTGAGGCAGAACTTCAACTCTAGTGTCATTTCCTTCTGAGAATGCCCTAACTCGGCATATAAGATCTTCACATGGAATGTTAGTCTGATGACAGGGCAGGATGGTCAGGGTAAAGGGGGAGACGATTATTCTGATGACAGGGCAGGATGGTCAGGGTAAAGGGGGCTCCAGCAAAGGAGAGGAGCTTTGGCTCTTCCATTCACTCCTGGTTATAACCAGTCAGTGAAAGAAATCTGTGAGGAGGAGGAGGCAGGAAGGGCAAACTTTACCTTGCTCTCAAGGTTTGTAAAATGCTGTCCTTTTGAGGCAAGGGGCAAAAGGGCAGCAACATCTCTGTTATGGTAAGTTAAACAGTTTGGAAAACATGATAGCTTTTAAGCAATTAATAAACACTGCATTGAACTGAAATGCTCCATTAATAAATGCTCACAATCCACAAAGTCATGATTAGTCTTTGTTCATTTTGGAAACAACATGTCTTTTTCTTAAAATTCCCCTTTGTACTGGTTTTTCTTCCAAATACAGTAGCTAACTACAAGAGTGTCAGCTCTAATTGGATGATGGTTTGGAAACTTCAAATCACCTGGAGGTTAAATAATGTAGCATAGAGACTGTGTTATTCAAACAGAATGTTTTAATACACTGGGAGAAATGCAGAGACACAGCATCTGTGTGAACCCTGGAAGACACACTGCCCTGAAGAAGCCCTTACATTGTCTCTAATATCTTAAGTTCAGCAGTTTTAATTCCCACCTCTGTGTGATGTTTGACAGTTCATTCATTTAGAGAGCTTCAGGGATGCACAGGTGTCTCAAGTTCACATAGCTATTTTAGGGATATGTCACTTCTGTTTATTTTTTAATGCTAAGAAGAACACACTGAATGAGACAGAGGAAGACCTTTTGCACACAAAAGAAACTGTTCTTTCAAGGAGAATGTTTTGGCATTTAGAGACTAAGCACTTCTTCGGAGGATAGACGTCCTTAAGGCTGAAACATTGATTGGTAGCAAAGTTAAACAGAGCCCAACCACAGAGCTCCCTTTCTGAATGCTGGGTTTAAAATACTCAAGGTTATAAAGCAGGAATCTAGGGCTAACTATAAAACCTTTCTGAGTTGTTAACTGCAGTGCCTTCAATATGCCTCTACGTCCAGGCTGTGAAGGGTGTTTATGAACTTCATCTTGATTGGAATTACAAATACTACTAAAAATTGAAGTTAACAGAGTTAATAGAGGAGATTATGCTCTTCACAGCACATGAAAACACGGAGTAAATGGATCTTGGTAGTACTAACCTACAGTATTTTCCCAAGTAACCACAGTGAGCTTATTGGTCAGTTGTCAGCAATTATGGGTGCACAGGGACTGATTAAGGAGGTAAACAAAAAGATGAGGGCATTAGCCAGGCCATTTGTAGGTGAAGGGATAGACCCCCAGAAGAACCGAGAAATCAAAGACAGCAAAGGTAGCAAATAACGTCTTTGAGCAAATCATAATACATCAATAATTACATTCTTAAGAAAAAATATAGGGTTCCCTGGTGGTGAAGTGGCTAGGCTTCAGCGATCTCACCGTCGCAGCCTGGGTTCTATCCCTGCTCAGAGCACCAACTAAGAAAAACTATATTAAAAGTAGTTCATAGGAATTTTTAAAAATTAACATAGCATTTCTACTTTAAAAAAAGATGTACTTACATAAAAAGAACATTATCAAGAATAAATTAGCAACACTTAAAATATTATTTCTGATATTCCAAACTAACATTTTCATATTTCAATGGACAATGACTCATTTTGTCACATATAAATATCATAATTCAAAGTACAAAATCTGTATAGAAGTTGTATTGAGCTTCCCAGTATATGGTTTTCATTGCAATACAAAAATATCAACTGTTTCCAGAATCGATTCTTGAAGTCTGAACAATTAATTGCTCAGATACAAAAGGTTATTATTTTTAATAAGAAGCTCAACATAATTATTCTTCTTTTCTCATTCTTACACCCCATTTTTCCCATACTACTATTTCCCTTGAGCTCTTAACATAAATCCTCATTACAGTTATCACATCCAAATAAAAAGTCCATTCTGCCCAGTCTCTTTTTACAATCCATATTTCTTTGTTCTGTCCTTTAGTTTCTCTTTCGACATCCTGGCGCAAGGTTTATCAGAGTTCCCAGCATTCCCCAATATTCTACTGGTTTGCCCTTGGAGGTTGGAAAGTTATAGAGGGAGGGTGCAGGAGAAATGCCTCTAATTCTCCAAGGAACCTCAAGTTTATCCATGTCCTACATCCACCCTCTCTAGAGAATCACAGCTCATACGTTTCACATGCAGCACTAGTAATCATCTTTTTCAAGTGTCATTTTGATTAAAGAATATCTCAAATGCACAATACATAGTTATTTCAGGAATATTTTAGTCAGGCCTTATTAGCACTTCTTGCATCTGAAGATATTTTTCTTTTCCCTGACAAATCCCATGCAACATAACTAAAGGCTTACGTGTTAGTTTAATTAAAACATAAATGTTAGAGGCTTCCTTTTTCTTTTTTTTAATCTAAGATGTTATAATGGAAATGCTCACTTTTCTTGATATGGAAGCCCTGCACAGGAAACTGGAGATTTCCTTTGAATGAGTGATTAAGTTTTTAAAACACTCACATTAGTGCTTCATTGAATTACAAGCTATCCTTTCCAACAGTCACTTTGTTTTGACATTTCTACATTAGCAAATTGTATTTCTGGAAGAAACTAGTGTCTAGAGGCAGCAGTTTGTTACTGTCCTTGTCAAGTACTGGAAAAAAAAATTCGGAATAGGATTGTGTTTTGTTTCAATACCACGTGTGCAATGGCATTCAGAAGCAAAAGAACAATGATTTTTAATATTCAGTAGTCATTTTTAGAAATACCTTTTACATTGTTGTTAATATTTTTCCTATTTTGATACTATACTTCATTAAATATGAAAAAGTTTTACATTGATATGATGGATTTGTTCCCATTACATTCATATGATGAATTACTCCCTTAGTAAAAGCATAGAAAAAATAAATCCAGGTTCATGAAATAGCCTTGGACTACCTACATCAAAGTGGTATTTCTATAACCAAACTATGCTTGTTTCTATTTGGGACTTGTTCCAGTTATCTACTGCTGAATAACAAACCAGTCCAAATTTAGTATCTTAGCACACCAAGCATCATTTGTTTTGCTCACAAATATGAAATGCGAGCATGACTCAGTGGCAACATCTTATCTCTGTGTCACGTGCCATTACCTGGTGGGGGGAGGGCAAGGAGCCACTGATGTCTCAGCTGGAGATGGGACCACCTGATGGACTATAAATACAGTCTTTTCTTCATCTGGCTGTTTGGCTTCCTCGCAGCACTGTGGCTGATATCAGAGAGCAAACCTCCCCAGAGCACATGTGCACACGCGTAGCATTTTTCAGGACCTCGCGTCTGAGGTCTCACAGCATCGCTAAACTGTACTCTAGTGGTTAAGGCGGTTACTAAGATCTTCCCAGTCCCAAAGGAGCCGTGAGCCTCACCAAACTGATGGAAGACTTCTCACCCTCACAGTGTGGAAGCTGCGTACGAGATGGGATGGGCTGTGAAGACCATCTTTGGAAAATACCATGTGTTATGTGGCTGTACCTACCTGAGTAATTTCAGGAGATGTAGCTCCCCAACAATGTAGGTCCTAAGACCCTCCTGCTAAAACTGTGCTTGCCCAGTACTCCGCAGCAGGGCGAACGTTCTTACTTTAACTCTGGGAAGATACGAATAGCTTCGAGGCTAAATACCCAAGTAGCCTTCCTTCTAATAAGAAACACACTTATCAAACTATCTTTGTTTTATTCTGTCAAGAGTTTAGGATTGGAATTAGGCCAACAGATTATCACTCTGTGTGACATATACCTTTAACTACTTTGATTCATCTGAAAGCAATTCATCATGTGGATGGGGATTGGAGAATTCACTTCCACCTTTGGCTGGCCTAACCCTGCAGCTTTAAATCATCCAGTAACTTCATTGTCTCAACATTCAATAATTTTGAGCCCCAGAATCCTTTGCTGTGTTATGAATCTTAATTAACATTGCTCCATTCCATACATATCCTGTTCCATGACCTGTCCTCAGCCACAAGCCTCTTGCTTCAGGCTATTAAATGGAGTCTCACATTTGTTGCCTTTACATCTGATGATCCATAAGACAAGTGTGGGTCATTTTCTTGCATATGATTCTCATTTTTCCTCAGGTCACATTTTCCTCCACTACTTCAGACAAGAGGCTCCTGCCACTTCCCATACCCAGCGACCCAGCTATGTACCTGCGTGTGTGCCTCAGAAGCCACCTTTTCTGAAGCCTGGGGAAGCTGAAAGAATGATGCTCCAACCGTAAAGAACACGAGTATGAATCACACAGATACCCCAATTAGTTAAGTGTGGTTGAAGAAAGCTATCTGTACGCAATGAAATACAATACAGAGCAGAATAAAATGAATGCTATAAGAGAAACTACTTAGCAGTATTATTTCAGGGCCCAGATAAATAAACTGCAAATTTTTCCTAGAAAATCATTTGATACTGACAAATAATTATGTGTAATAAATACACCTCAAATCTCTGTGTTCCTAGTTCAATCTGGTTAGTTGGTTAACTCAAAGCAAGATAGAGGCACCTCTTGCTAAGCACCGTAGGAAAACACTGTCCTAGGATGGGACGCATCTTAACAATGAATGACAGCTCCCTCTGCTCAACCTAGATTTCCCTATGTCAGTGGGTAGCATGGTGCAGTGTCACACTTAAATTTCTAGCCAAAAAGATAGATACCAAATAGTTCACCACATGAAAGTTTGTCACTGATAGCTCTGTTGAAGCAGGTGAAAAAAGTGTTGTAGGTGCTCAGAGATATGCCACATAGCCGTGGGAACATGTCTGATCTGACACTTGAATACCCGGTGACACACGGCTCTCACAGTGTTCAGTAGTTACTGCCTATGCTGTTGAGCCCTATATAAAAATTCCCGCTTGTTTATTTTTTATATAATTTACATTTCCTCTGTGTGTTTCTTACCAAAACTCCAAATGTTGTCTTTGATCTTTCCTTTTTATTCAACTAATTTGACTCCCTGAAATTCCAAGATATGTTTTGGCACAAGACAAAAAGTACTGAATAGATTAAATATTTTTCTGATTCTCTTTTAAACTTTGGAGTAAACACAAGTTAAAAGTTACTGTCAATACCCTGTGACTGAATTAAAGGTGTGGAATGTGTTTTTATGTGCACACCTTGAGATAATACAGTTGAACTTCTTAGCACATTTTTCCTTTATCAAAATTTGTAGGCTTTATTTTTATGCTTTTTTTTTTAATTGCTGGAGAAAGTCTTTAGCATTTAAAGAAGGTAAGATTAAAAAAAAAAAAAAAGAAAAGAAAAACAAAAGGAACTTCTCTTTGTAGAAGCTAACACTTTGAATGTGGAAGACTAATGTTTGGAGAATAAACATTACATATAATAGTGGATGGTAGCTTCTTCAATCTATGGATTATTTTGTAATCAAAGTATAATTTTATTTCTTTGTCTTATGTAACCCAGTATAAAGTATTTGGAATATTGAAAATGTAAGTAAAATTTTAATAAACCAAAAACCATTATAGGAAAGAACTTCGAATAATGAAGTCATCCTTGAGTCCTTAAGGCAGCCTACGTTAACAGTGTTTTGTTAATCTGACTGCTCCCAATCAGCAGTTATTTACTTTGGCCCATCCTTTTAACAGTCACTATCTCATGAGAAAATATCTGAGGGTGAACTCAGCACTCTGCTCTGAGAATAGAAAGTAGATCACTTTGTCTTTTTATTTTATTCCACAGGCTGTCTCAGTGGGCATGGTGAATCCTTCTATCAGCAAGCTAAACTCCAGCCTGAGCTGCACTAAAATTCTGGAACTCTGGTCCCACTGGCCCCACTCCACAGTGGGAGCAATTAGTTGACCCTCTCTAGATCTAATCCCGAAATGAAGGCCACTAATCATCCTTCCTAGCATTCTAATTGCCTCTTGAACTTCAATAATCACTTATTAAAATTTATCTTTACATTAGAGGGTCCTCAGAATACCCCTTTCTGAGGGTCTAAGAACTACAAAAGCGAATACTTTTTTTTTTTTTTTTTTTTGCAAATACTCTTTAAAAATAACACATTTTTCAGTCTTAGGCTCTCCCCTGTGGTAGTTGCTGACTACTAGATGTATCTTACATCTGTGTAGATATAAAATAGGCTGCTGTAACTTGATTATATACAGCAGGGTACATTCAGATGTCAATGTTATATTTGAAATCCAAGTATGTGTTTAGTTTTAAACCTGTTATTTTTTTTTAATCAATCATTTTCTTTTACTGAGCAGTCTGGCCTCTGAAAGATCGTGCCTGTGATTACATAGCTCAGATCCTCAGCTGGCACCTAAATGGCTGGCCACTCACATAAAAGTCAGGAGTATACCCAGCTAGGCCCATGGAACCACCATATACTCATCTAGTTAGTTTTTCTCTATCCAACAAGGTTAGACCAGTATTTTTGAGAAGCTATAGTTTCTCAGAACATTTTCATCTTCCTCTCTCCACCATCAGACGTACCAAACATTGCTTGGAGTGTCTACTATACTCATCAAGTAACTCCCTTTTTGGCCTTGGCTGATCCACTTTCTTATGGGTTATTTCTATGCTACAAGTCTGTGTTTCAGAGTAAAAAAGCACTCAGTTGGAGGAAAAGAACCTTCTTCTAGCTACACAACTAGAACCAGAACATATCTCTGTCCTGAACAACACTATAATGCAATTTCTGCCTAGAATGTGAAAAATGGAGAGCAATATATATATATATATATATGATTCCTACTCTCATTCAGTTCACCATCTACAAGCCCAAGACTAAACACATACAAACAAGTAACTACAAAGGAACAAAGAAAGGAAAGAGAGTAGTAAGACAAGTCAATCATGTAAAAGAGATGTGCAGCAGGGCTTGTGGAACACTAAATGAAGGACACAAGCCATGAGCATGTGCTTGCAACATAAGAAGTGCCAAATAAAGTCACTCTGAACCCCAGAGCTCACCTCTTCTTTAGCCATAGTGCCAGAAAACCCAAATTAATCCTTTTGCTTAACCAATCAAATTGCCCAGTACGTGGTACAAATTAAATATTTACTGAATGTATATTATAATAGGAATTCTTTAGTTCCAGACTTTCACCAGATTAGGCCTCAAGGACATAAGCCATGGATCTGGGAATTTGTTCTAGAACACCATGTAAATGCCCATAGGAAAGAACAGGCTAGATGTAAACTCACAAATTTGCTCACAACCAACTCAGCTGAAGATAATAACTTATTCTGATTTACTAAGCTGGACCTTGAAAATTCAGTGTGAATGACTAACCATACTCTAACATACCTTTTTACATAAAAGGAAAACTAACAGCTATCCCATAAAAACCAATAATATCAAATTCTGGCAACCACATTCAGTGTTGACCTACTTACACTACTGGCTCTGTTAAAAGACAAAAATCAAAATAGATGTGCCTTGATAATTCAATCCTTTTTAATGAAATAGACTTAGCAACTAAATTTCAACCGAAGTCATTACATCGGTTTCCCAATCTTTAGATTTTAGATATAGTTAGAAACTAATTTTATGGAAGAAGGTCTCAAAAAGGCTAATGTTCATGTTTCAAACCATCTACGGGCCAGTTAGCAGCACTTTGTGAACGGTACTTAATAGATCTTACCAGCTCTTGGTTATAAAGGGAACTATTCAAGTATGCATCCAATGAATATATAAGGGCCTGAACTTGAGAGAATAGATGGCTGACAAAAAAAAACTATCACACCTTGAAAATTCTAAATCAGTGGCACTTGATTTCATGAAATAATAATTATGTACCTATTGTACATCAAGTGCTATGCTGTTAAGCAGACTGGCGAACCATCAATTGCAACACAAAGTGATAAGCTTATAATAGAGATATGCAAATAATGCTACCCGAATGTGAGGAAAGCAGCAGACAACTGTTTCATGATGACAAGAATAGATTTGTTGTTGTTGTTTTATTTCTCCGTGTGTGCGCGTATGTGTTTAATCTTGTACTGAGCTCTTATTACATTCTAGGCACTGTACTAAGTACTTTTCAGGAATTCTAATTTGCTACTCACAACTGTAGGAACTGAGCAATTATTTTCCTCATTTCAACCTTGTATGTGTGAAGGGAGAATGGAGGGAGCAGTGAGAGAATGGTGGGATATTAAATCTGGCCAGATAAGAAGGACAAAGCAATAAATGCTCTTAAAGTACCTGAAAGCAATAAGGAGCTACTGAAGAACTTTTTATGCAGAAGAGTAATGTGGTCTCTTTTCCTGTACAAAGGCACTTTACCTTTACATTAGCTTGGTGGGGATACGCCCTCAGGAGCTTTCTGCAGAGAAGCTTTGCTGAATTACAAACATTGGGCAGGGATAGCATCATCCACAGCTATTATAGAATAGGTCATATGAGACAGCAGTGGGAGCCCCAATTAAGATAACTTTACCAAGGCACGGGTAGTGCATTCAGCTGCCATGTCAATAGCTCTAAAAGCACTGTTTCAAGTATTGGGTCATTTTATTCGATTGTGTTGTTTTTCTGCTGGTGGTATGTTGTAAGGACGTGAGAAGCAATGATTATCTGTAAAATGCATTGCCAGTTTCTTCCTGATAAATGTGATACAGCTCTCACCCAGAGAATAAAGCAGCATTGTAGGCAAAGCTGAGCATTAAATAAAAGTACAGACACACACACACACACACACACACACACAGAAGGCTTAGCCTGATCTAATGAGTGCAGATTCTGTGGTATACGAGGGCTGTCCAGAAAAAAAATCCAGCCATAAATGCTTCTATTTTTCATATTACGAGGCTGGATACTTTCTGGGCAGCCCTCACACATTATTATCAGAATACACTAACACCAACTTCCCTTCAAACGCTGAGAATGTATTCTTGGCTATAGTGTACAGGATTTTTATCCCAGTTGCAGATTAGAAATCTGAACAATTTTTTTAAATGCTTACTTTGAGGCCTCACCTTAGATCAATTCACTCAAAATTGTTCTGGAAAGGGTCCAAGTATTGGTATTTTTTTTTTTTAAAAGTCCCCTGGCGATTCTGAGGCAGAGCCAGGATTGAGAAATATAAGCTCTTAGGGCATGCATAAGACTGTATCAGCTGCTGACTATGATTTGGTGAATTTCAATTCCTGCCAGGGTAGAAGTTCCTCTTTAGGCTTTCAGTGTTCTGAACACAATCCATTGCTTTATACCCTAAACAAATTACTTGTTTGCTTGTCTCAGCATACCTGTCAGGGCATATTCAAAGGTGAAGACCAAAAGAAAGCAGAAGCCGTCAAGACATGCTGTTGAATCCCAGATGCTATTGTTGCCCCACTTCATCCATTCTTAAAAATTGGGTTTTAAACTCAGTCCTCAAATTATGTATGCCCAGATATTTTACCCACAGTTAGAACATGCTACCTCCAAAAGAGCAGTGATGACTGAATTATTTATAAAATGGTATGCTTCTCAAGGAAATTCTTGAGAGAGAAAACAGAGCCTTTTCCCTACACAGTGAATTCTTTTCATAAATCAAAGTACACACTTTGTTAACACAGCTAAATATAATAATAATACTGATAGTCCTAAAAGGCAAGTTATTATAGAAAACAAATCTAGGTATTATCTAATGCCTTTCTTATTGATCTGCACTGTTCCAGTCAATACCCACTACAACTCAACTTTTATTACAGGATTTGAGTTTTATGTTTTTGTTGTTTTCAACTGATCCTGAATCTTTTAAAGAGGACTAAACCCCCCTAAGGAATACTTGTGAAGCTTTCAGGACAAAAACAGTTCAATAGCCTAGAGCTTATCTGCATCTGACAAATGAGAATCTGGTCTAGGACTGCTTACTGAGAATGGGAGCAATCGGTAGCAGCTCTCATATCCCCTATCAGGTGGATAAATTCTAAGAATACATGTATCCTTTCTCTATGACAAAAGAAGGCGTATTGGAGTAGGTGAGGCTTAACAGTATCTGCTTGTAAGAAATCACATGATAAAGCTCTTAGCCAGCAGATGAATGGTAAGGAAGCAATTTTCCAATGCCATTCTTATAAGGGGTGGAAGTCTCCCACTTTCAAAGGCCACCAGCAGTTAAATGACATTCATAGAAATCATCTCTAAAGCAAGTAAATGTCTTTCCAGCTACAGTTCAGAGTCATACCATATTAAACCCTAAATTTTTAAAAAGAGACCATGTACTTTAGGACAATACTTATGAAACAACCTGAAAAAAATTATTTTTAAAGGATTTTTAAATCAAAATTCCAAGTACCTTTATTATTTCACTCTCTTCTATTTCATGATATAAGCCCAAGAAATCCAGGTTTTCTAAGAGAGTCAATCCTATACCTGAACAGGATCCAATATGAAGAAAAGAAAATCTAGCATTCATACTGAACATGCAAGTATACTAACAGATCATTATGTCACCCGGATTAAATTGCTGGAAAAAAAAAATTAGCACCATCACTTTAGACTATTTTGATCACATGATTACATCTAAAAGGTCTTAAAGAGTATTCAAAATACCTATAAGAAATATGAGTCACTTCCTTCCACCCATCTCACCTTGATCAAACAACTACCCACCTAATTTATGAAGCTTTGTATAGCGAATTAAATGACACAAGACTACTAGGTTTTGGTGATGATTCATCAAGTATAACTAACTGACACAATACCAGAGGTTTTCCAATTTTTATTCTCAAAATACAAGAGGACACCACTCAGGATCATTGCAGATTTAACAATGGCTTTCTTTAAGTTGGTATTTTAATATTGTTAAAAATCACTATGTTATCTGTTTCCAAAAGAATATATATGTATTAATCATAGGAAGGGATTCCATAAATATTAAGAAAATGCATCAGATTTTCAAGAAGGAATAACTTGCCTGTTTCCTTTTCTAGAGGATATAGATCATATTAGCAAGGCAAACACTTCTGCCTTCCAAGAGCTTAGTCATGTGGAGGATAAGATGCATACACATAACAGAAATTACAGACAACTTGCCATACATTCTGTTCTGCAAACAAGATGGCTATAAACAGAGAAAAATGATACATTATTTTAAATAAAGGAAGTAAACTATGTGTTGCTATTTAGGCATATGTTTAATACTTACAAATGAATTGCGATTGGGTGAAGTTGAAAGTAGGTGATAATTATTTCATGTCAATAAACACTCAAGAGATAACAGTAAAGAATGAAAAATAACACCATGTTACTCTCTGTATGTAATGGCATCCACTAGATGACATAAAACATTTGTTATTTTTTAGTAATGGACTTAATGTTGAATGTTTTCCCAAAGAAAAGTACTAAAAATTGAGGTTCCTAGGTTTATTCACTATCTACTGCCACTGCCTCTTTGCCAAAAAGCAAAAACACTGAAAGGCATCTACCACCCTCTGGCAGTAGAGTAATAAGCTCCTTGGTTAACCTATGGGGACGTACCTGATTCTATTCTCTGGGAAAACCTTCCTCATTCCTTATCTGCCATCTTTTGTGGCCTCTGGCTTTACCTGCTGGGAGGTGCTTCTCTGCTCATTTTTCTCCATGACCACACCTGAGATACATATCGAGCACAGGCCCTGCTAGGGGAGATGCACAGTCTTTGTAGCTTGTTTCCTGCTGCTTTATACGGTAGAGGAAGGAGTGGGGAGGTTACACGGGCTCCTTACAAGGGGTTGGACTGGCTTCATAAGACAGACTCCTTGTTTCTTTGGGAAAAAAAAAATAACTCCCTTAAAATTTTATCAGAATTCCAATTGATTTGCTTCACATCAATTTCCTATGCATATAACCCAGGCCAAAACTCTCATCTAGAAACGTATTTTAAAGCTGGAACCTGATTTTACATTTGCTGGCTTCATACAATATCTCCTTCTGTCTCCCTTAAAGCCAATGGAAAAGAATAGGCTCACGTGGGAAAGCAATATCTATTATAAATCTGACCTTTCCTGATGTGCTGGATCCCATTTTCTGGCATAGAATTTCTATTAAAGGTGCTTCTAAGGGCCTGGAAACACACAATACTCACGTTACCCTTTCCCCTCAGTTAAGGGAATTGTTAAACTTAAATTCATGTTCATGTGCTATACTATCTGACAGGGACCAGAGAGAATCTGCTTCTATCACATAGGCTGTTTCTCTGTATCTCTAAATATAGTATCTTGAAATTATTCCTTAAGCTGCGTTAGGTCCCTTCTTCAAGTAGAAAGTGTATTCTGTCACAATAGGTACGTATGACATATAATTAAGTAAAAAGATCAGAATATGAAATTGTGTATATAGTCCCATTATATCTATGTTGAGGAAAATTTGATGCATAGGAAAAAAACAGAGAAAAATCACCAAAATTTTAATAATTCTGATCAGAGGATATTATGGTTAATATTTTTCTACTTTTCTCCATTTTCTAAAATTTGCCTTCATTCCCACTAAATATTAATAATTTTAGATAAAGTTTATTATTATTAGGAGTAATCATAATAAATTATAGTGCAATCTAAATCTTCTTGCTTGAACTTTGTTATTTTTCTTATGACATTCTGTGCAGAGAAGCAGATGCATACAGTGTAGTCATTATTGAAAGTGCTAAGACTAAATGTTAGATTAAAGTTAATGAGATTCACCGCCTGTGAGGGTAAGTATTGCACCATATATATATGAACAGTTAGAATAATTGAAATATGAAAATATTTGTGCATAACAACTTAAAATTTTAAAAGGTAGAAAGAGTATCATTTGGGGGGCCAGGGAAAGTATAAATTATACAGTCTGAGATTAATAGCACATTTTAATAATTAATATCAAAAATTATTAAAACAAAAAATATTGTTTTTTAAACAAAAATCAGAAGTACTGTGAAGTATTTAAAGATAAAGAGTCTAAGACATCTTAAGATGAAAAGAATAAAATAAACTCCACAAATAAAGTATTAAAATTAAGTCTACTATATGCGAAGCAAAGTAGAAAGATAAGCCACAAGTTGGGAAAAAAAATATTTGTGACAAAAATAAACCACAAAAGAATAGCATGAAAATATATATTCTAAAAATCTACAAATTAATGAATAATTAACAAAAATTTAATTGGAAGGGGCAGGAATGAACATAGAATATTGAAAAACAATTTGCTGAAGAGGAAATTCATATATTTATGAAAAGATGGCCAAGCTCAAATATAATCAGAGAAATTCACCTTAACAAACAATGATACCATTTTATACTTCAGTTGAAAATTAGAATCATGCTGCATGAGCCGTCGTGTGGCTATCTAGTGAATTCAATGAATCGCTGTAAATGCACCAACTTGGATCTTCATGACCACCAGACAGCAGAACAAGAGGTCTTTGGCTTGAAGGAAGCTCAGACTTAGAACTGATAAGTCCCTGTTCTCTCACCTCACTGGACACTACAAACACACATAAACACAAACATACACACTCACATACTCATATATGCACACAGACACATACATTTGTATTCTAGAAGCTTACATCTTTAGTGAGAGGGGAAAATAAAAAAAGATCCATCTTTCACCATTGGGAAATAAAAGAACTGTCTAGAAAAAAATCCAGCCATAAATGCCTCTATTTTTCACATTACATGGCTGGATCCTTTCCCGGCAGCCCTCATATATATAGTAGTTTATTTTATATGGGCTCTAGGTAATAAATTCTCTAAAAATTTGTAATATTAGGGCTGTACTATATATAAGTTTAGAATTTGAATATACACTAGCACATGACCTGAGAGTCCCTGATTTAAGACAGTAACTCTTTCTTCAGTGGTCTAGGCTGGATGCACGGCACAAACAAAGCAAACCTTCCTGGAAGGAATACCTTGGCTCTGTCACTATCTTTTTTGCAGAGACTGTTTACAGAGTTATGGATGATAACCACACAATCCCTAAGGGAAAAAGCAACCTGGGGCTGGTGGTACCAGAGCTGTTATCATTCATAGCAAAACAGGATGAGGGCAGAGCGTAGATGCAGGAATCTGGGAGAGAAATGGGTAAAGAAGGTGACTTTGAGTGGAGCAACGACCTTCACTTCAGAACACCTAAGAAGATGTACATAATAGACATGTCCAAGAATGTTCGTTGTATCATGGTTTTTAAATGCAAAAAAATATGTTTTAAATGTCATCAAGAGGACAATAATAAATTATAATATATAATATTCCAGTGAATAGATAACTATAGCTGTTGTAACAAAAAAACAGTATATTTATCAATATGAATACATTTTTAAAACATGAGTGAAGAAAGAGCAACTTGTAAAAAATTCCTGTAACATTTATATAAATGTTTAGTTTATAAAGCAATATTTGTATTGTCTGTATTTACACACATGTGTAAAAATAATGTAGACAACATCAAGATAGTGTGTAAGATTTAGAAAGAATTCAAAAAAGGGGAATGATTTTGAGGAGGAACACATAAATATTTGTGTATGTTTACAGTGGTTTTTTTTTTTTAACTCTCCTGTGAATATAGCAAGTGGTTAACATTTCACAAATCTGGGTGCCAGATACATGAATATTCTTTATATTATTTTTTCCTACTATTCTTGAAACATTTTATGATTAAAATCCTACTCTCCTAAATGTTAAGTTAGATGATCAGCTTTCAAAAGTGATACCTCACCTAAGCTAAACTCAAAATAAGGTCATGTAAAATTATAGTAAATCCAACTCTGATGAAATATTTCTGTGTATTTTATTAAGGTGACATTTTCTAATAAATATTTTAAAGTACAGAGTCCAATTTATAGGCAAAATTATATCTGTTCCCTTTTAAAGAATTCTAACAATTTGTAACACTAGAACATTCAGGGAGACAAAGGGAAAGTATCCACCTTACTCTATGGGGGGAAATGGTTCTAAAGAATAATAATAATTAGAGGTAAATACAGAAATCTTCGTGTTGGATGGATTTATTTTCATCAGAATCAGAATATCTCTTATCTATTTAAGATTATTAGGCTATTAATTTTGTTTTGATCCTGATTTATACACCTGACCTCATTCCGAATTTATTGAGGAAATCAACTGAATATTTTTACATATAGGTGTATATATATATTCCGCATATATATGTATTAACACAAATAAAAAAGTATGTAATATATGAAGAATATGCTGTTTATCTTCACAGGAGAAAGTGACTGACTAAACTGAGATTAGAAAAAGATTCATTTTGAAATGATAAAAGTAAGTGTATTAATATGTGACAGGGACAAAATATTAAAATAACTAATCGCACGCCTGTCTTTGTCCTCCTCGCCTTCCAAGCAAAAAGGGCCCTTTGCTGCTTGAGCAGATCCCCAGCTGGGGCCTTTGCCATACTTGCGAGCCAGGCTGCAGAACGGTTGATTTATGTGGTTACAAGGCATGATGTGAATTTACTAAACTGAAGAAGCTGAAGAAATCCCCCTGTGACATTGCAGGCTGGGAAGTAAGTCTGCACAATTTCTCATTTAGAATCCTTTCTGAAAGAAAGAGGGCGACAGTGTCGCAGAACACTGCGCAGTTCAGAGCCCTTGCTCCATTCCTCTTGGCAAAGGATGGGTCGCTGAGGCCCAGTTGCTGTCTGGGGACATCTTGTACATTGGGGACAGGCTGCTTGCTTCTAGGCACCACAATGCCAGAGCCAGAAATGCCAATCTACATAAATTCCATTCTGAACCCTGGAAGTATTTTTACTTCCCTATCTTATGTATTGCCTGTCTCTCACCCCTAAAAGCTAAGCTCCCAGAGAGCAGGGATATTTTTCTGGTACCTTGTTGGAGCTCAATAAACATTTGTTGAGTGAATAAATGTGGATGAATAATTGACCCATGCCACCAAAACACTACACAGATGATAGGCCCTTATCATTAAAATGAATGAGTCTAAGTGAAAGTTGAAAGATCTAAAATTGGGAATTATGTGTAGACCCACAGAAACAAAGTTCATGTGTAGGAGGGATGAAAATGTACAGATAACAACGTAAATATGCATAGAAAAGTTTAAAAGCCCTGTTTCTCTCCAGAACTGATTTCACCTTTTTACAAGTTCCTATGGAAGAGAGAAGTTGACAGGATATGGGTTGGGGGAAACATTCTATTAATGTATAATATTTCAGGCTCTCGCAGATATTAAATTATTTGGGATAATTTATCTTTAGGTAAATACTTTGTCTTTCAGAGAGTCTCTCCTTTTCCCTGCTTCGAACAACATTGTGGTAGGGCTTATTTGGCATCATGGTGGCACAGGGGTGGTCCTCCAGATGTTTAAAGTAGTTCTAATTCATCCTTTGGTCCACCATTGATCTCTGCTGCAGGGTTGCTGGCTAAGCCCTGCTTTTTCTGAGGTGTGGCTAGTCTACCTGCCTGTTGCACACCGAGGTTTACAGACACAGCCATCTAACTTGACCAGCCCCACAGATTCTTTCAACATCTCACACTCTACTCCTCGCTCCATCACCACCAGGATACAAGAGCCCTAGCCTGCCACATTTAGGTCCTGGGTGATGAGAGCCCTGACGTAAGCTCAGCAACTCCCCACCTCTCTCCCTTAGTGCTGCACTAGGTATCCCACCCGATGTTGGACATGTGGCACTTCTCCCAGATGCCCACTAACCACATCATCCCCCTCCAATTCTAACTTCTTGACTTAACTCTCACTCAACTTCACGCCATCAAGTTTTTAAGACAACTTCATAACAGCAAGTTGCCTTCACTCTTGGATTATAGAATCTTTGACATTCAAACCCACCAGACCTAACTTGGGGGACGGCCGTTTTAGTGTGGATTCAAAAATCCAAGTAGAGACATTAAAAATTAACACTCGTTTGCATTGATATTCTATATCAATGTTAACCTTCTCAGAGGCAAACGAATTTGTGTTTCTTCCTCAAAAAGAGATCAGATAAGGAAGCAACAAGCACAAATGTGTTGCAACGCAATTTGGAGAACCAGAAGCAGCTGAATTATAACAGCGCCAAAGGAATGGACAGTCAAGGTTGGCCACAGACTGGAATTTTCCTGGTTAATATAGCAAATTAAAAACAGAAGAAAGAGAAAGTGGCCACCATGGCAATCCTCAGGGAGCATGACCGAACACTGATTTTATAACAGAGTTGCCAGATGACCCAGGGGAACCAAAGTAACATCTGTCTGACTCAGTCTCTTGATAACAGATTCCCAACCATCACAATTCCTGTGAACAGAAAGAAGTGACTCCTTCAGCCCCACGTAGCACCAGCTCAGAATTTAAGTCCTACTAGGACCTGAGTATTTCTCCTAACTCTAGTGTGGCAAGATCTACAAATGGAATTAATCCACCAACTAGGCACTAATGTGCTGGCTCTTCAGGATATTTTGCATTGTGGGATTAAATCCATAACTGCTCAGGACTTCCCAGAACTTTTGAAGGGCAGAACAGGTACATTTGTTTTGACTGTGGCATGGGGGCTATCTGGTAGCCCACGGCACCCCGCCGTATTCAGTGAACACACCTGACCCCTTCTCTGCCAGAAACACACCCTCCCGGGTGACGAGGGAATACAGTTCTAATTGATTTCTGTCACCCTGTCCCTACAAACAGGTTCAAGTTCTCTGGATTTAGTACAAGAAAATTTGACAGACAACCTTACTGAGCCGTTCTTAGAAGAAAAAAGGTTCTGATGGCTTTCTAAAGAACATGTTGGTGTTTGACGTAAAATCCTAGAAAAGAAAATGGGAACAGCTAATTTTCATTACTGGAAATAATAGCTGTTTTGTAAAATGGAGACGAAGTGGTTAAAGAGCACAATTAGGACATTTTTATGTGTACTGAGGAAGACAATTCTATCAATTAGTCTTCTCACAATCTCCAAGAGTTCTGGAGTGGGCATTCATGCTCTCTCAAAGCGTGTGTGTGTGTGTGTGTGTGTGTGTGTGTGTGTGTGTGTGTGTCTGTGTGTGTGTGTGTGTGTCTGTGTGTGTGTCTGTGTGTGTGTCTGTGTGTGTGTCTGTGTGTGTGTGTGTATTTTAAATACAACTCTGTGCTACTGCCAACGTCAAAGTGACTCAACTGACTGAGGTTACATACAGGGTCAGGCAGAAGTAATGCCGGAGATGGACAGCAATTTTAACATTTCACCTAAAATATCTACCTAAAGAATGCTTAAGTGTGATATTGTTGTTACAGAATTACGTGCTTATGATTGTGTAATAAAATATTTGGTATGGATTACCAGCTCATAAAATGGAATGTTATTTGTGCGGACCCTGTATATTAAAGGCATGTGTTTAATAAAATTTCCTAATGTGTATTCTTCCACTTTTTAGCTTATTCATTTAGTAAGTGCTCATTGTTTTGTTACTTTATGAAACTACAGAAATTTAGAGCTACAAAATATTATAAAATTTCACTAGTCCCACAACATCATTTATGACAAGTAACTGGAAAGCTAGCAAAATTAACAAGTTCCCAGCTAACTCAGTGAGTGAGGCAGTGAGAAACAGACAAGTCAAGAACAGAGCTTCTTGATTCCTACTCTCTCAAACCTGATATAGAAGCCAATTTTTCTTCCTTTGAGGAAGAAATTAACATTTCTGGCAGAATGCTTAAGCAAATTTCTGATGAGGTCTAATTTAAAGTCTTCCTTCGCACATAGCTCTTAGTCAAAGGTGACCTTTAACCATACTTTTTTTCATCTGTGACTAATCCAGTGGTTCTCAAACTTTGTTGCACACTGGAATCATCTGAGGTAGTTTTTCATTTCCAACACCTCCTTCAAACCTCACACCAGTTAAATCGGAATGTCTGGAAGCAGAAACCAAGTATCAATAACCAGTATCTTTTAAAGATCCTTCCCGAGGTGAGCCCAATGTGCAGCGAACCACTGATGTAGCCTTACAATGAATGACGAACTGTTTCTCTATCTGCCTCCCCTACCTTTGCCACCCCCTTCACATCCCTGTCTCTATGTGTCTCTTTCTCTCTTTCTCCCAAATGACCCTACTATGACTGAATCTTGACATCTTCATCTTCTAGAAGCTTTTCCTTTGCATCGATTAACTATTTTTCTGAAATTTATCTCTTGGCATTATCTTCCAAACTTAAATGACATGGCTTATTTTTTTAAATATTAACTATTAAAAGCAATACATTCCTTAAAGTCTTTACATTTATGTTAGGAAAATATAAGAGCATATAGTTACTCTAGATAAATAAAATCACAACCAATGCTTTAATGTCAGAAAAGTAATCTTTGATTAACACCAAATAACTACTTAACTAAGTACCTTATGTTTCATCCACTTGCTTGCTCTTCATTACACAATTATTGACCTGCTAATGCCTTTATGAGCTCTAATCACTTTTTTTTTTTTTTTTTTTTTTGGCCTTTCCCATCCAGGGCTGTAGCTCTAATTGAGTTTACTAAGGAAGTAAATTATGCAATTGTCCATGATAAGATAAGCCAATTTCCCTACTTCCTAAACAGCTAGTCACAGAACCACAATATGTGGCAGAGAATATACATATCAGAAAAATCCCCATTATTGAAAATCCTATTTTTCTGTCAGATTTTTCTGAACTTTGTTTCCTATTAATTCATTAACTTGCAAGAATGAGTTACATGTTTAAAGTATATAAAAGAATCCCAAACTAGTATTATTGATACAGCAAAGATATTGGGAATGAAGAAGTTAAATAGGCACTTTTTGCAAATGACGTAATTCTTTATATATAAAACCCTAAAGAGTCACCAAAAAGTATTAGAAACAATAAACAAATACAGTAAATTTGCAGGATAGAAAAATCAATGTACAAAAACCCATTGTGTTCCTATAGCTAACAATAAAATTTCAGAGAAAGAAATAAAAATAAAAAAAAAAAAACAATTCATTTTGCAATAAGACATTATTAAAGGAAACTGAAGACAACACAGAGAAACGGTTAGATATTCTGTGTTCATGGGTTGGAAAAAATCAACATACTTAATATGGCCACATTACTCAAAGCAATATACAGATTTAATACAATCCCCATCAAAATCCCAATAGCACTTTTAAAAAATAGAACAACAAAAAAAATCATCAGATTTGTATAGAATCACAGAAGACCTTGAATTGCTAAAGCAGTTCTAAGGAAAAAAAAAAACAAGGCCAGAGGTATCACACTTCCTGACTTCAATTTCTATTCCAGAAAACAATAATCAAACAGCATGGCATTGGCAGAAAGAGAGACATACAGATCAATGGAATAGGAATAAGAAACCAATAATAAGATAAGTTTTTACAAAGTTGCCAAAAACATACAACAGAAAAAAAGAAAGCTTCTTCAGTAAATGGTGCTGGAAAAATTGGAAAGCCACATGCAAAATAATGAAATTACACTGTTCTCTCACCATATACCAAAATTAACTCAAAATGGATCACAGACCTAAACATAAGACATGAAACAATAAATTGTAAAGAAGGAAGCATAGGCACTAAGCTCATGAACCTTGAGTTCAGAAAAGATTTTATGAATTTGACCTCAACAGCAAGGGAAGTAAAAGCAAAAATAAATAAAATAAATTATTGGGACTATATCTAACCAAAAAGCTCTGCACAACAAAAGTAACCATCAACAAAGTAAAGAGGCAACCAATTGAATGGGTAAAGATATTTGCAAACAAGACCTCTGACAAGGGGCTATTATCCAAAATATATAAAGAACTCATACAACAACAAAAACAAACAATCCAATTAAAAAATAGGCAGAGGACCTGAACAGACACTTTTCCCAAGAAGACATACAAATGGCCACCGATATATGAAAAAATGCTCAACTTCACTAGCAATATCACCTCACACCTGTTAGAATGGCTATTATCAACAAGAAAAGTAGTAAATGTCAGACAGACTGGGGAGAAAAAGGAAGCCTCATACACTTGTAATAGGAATGTAAATCGGCACAGTCACTACGGAAAACAGTATGGAGGGTCATCAAAATATTAAGAACAAAATTACCATGTGATCCCACAGTCCCTCTTCTGGGTATCTACCCAAAAAATCTGAAAACATTTATCTATAAAGGTGTTATGTACCCTTATGTTCTTTGCAGCATTAGTCACAGTGGCCAAGACATGGAAACAACCAAAGTGTCCTTTGATAGACGATTAGATAAATATATGGTACAGACAAGGGCAGGCTGATACATTTTGCCTTTACTGTAATACTTTTTGTTATATTAGACATATCTGGATATTACCAGGTCTGTGTAGTCACATGGTATTTTTCCTCCATCACTCTTGACCTTGCTTACATCTTTACCCCATGCTCATCAAAATGGAAGAGAGTTCAGACATTGATTCAAAGAGTGCTATTATGGAATTCTTAATAGCAGAAAAAATTCCTCCAATTGAAACTCACAGACAAATGCAAGCTGTTTATGGTGATCAGCGTGTTCATGTGAGTGCAGTAAGATGCTGGGGAAGGCTGCTTGAAGATGGAAAAGTGGGACAAACAGATTTGAGTGACAAACCAAGAAGTGGAAGGCCTAATGACTGCAAGTGATCAGCTTCATCAAGACTGCATGAAAGAAATGATCCATGGAAATCATTGCATCAAACAAAATTAATTGCTGGTAAATTAAGAATTTCTTAGGAGAGAGCAGGATACATTAGTGGTTTTGGATTCCACAGTTCGTGCCAAGTGGGTACCATGCACACTGTGTGATGAAATGGAAGCTGAAAGAGTATCCATTTCTCAGTAATTCTTGGAATGTTTTGAAAAAGAAGAGAAGGACTTCTTAAAGAAGATCATTAAAGGTGATGAAACTTGGGTACATCATTATGACCCCCAAGACCAAAAGGCAGTCCAGGGAATATCACCATAAGGGATCACCGTAGCAGAAAAAATTCAAAATTCAGGTCTCATCTGGGAAGATCATGTTGACTCTTCTTCTGTCTGAACAATCTTCATTTCAATATGCACTGGGTGGAAAATGTAAGCATCTGTGTGCACAAGGTCAAGAATGATGGAGGGGCGATACCATGTGACTATACAGAACCAGTTATATCCACATATGTCTAATGTAACAAAAATTATTACAGTGGAGAAAAATGTATCAGCCTGACCTCATATACACCATGGGATATTACTCGGCCATAAGAGATGAAATACTACCATTTGCGACAACATGGATGAATCTTGAGATTATCATGCTAAGCAAAATAAGTCAGACAGAAAAAGTCAAGAACCACAAGACTTCTCTTATATGCAGGGTATAAACTGAAAGCAACAAATGAACAAAACAAAAACTCATAGACAAAAACAACAGTTTAGTGGTTACCAAAGGGTAAGTGGAAGGGAGAGTAGTGAAAAACAGAAAAGGGAATCAAATATACAGTGATGGAAAGAGAATTGACTTTAGGGAGTGAACACACAATGTAATATACAGATGATGTACAAGGGCTGTCCGAAAAGTATCCAGCCATATAATATGAAAAATTGAGGCATTTATGGCTGGATTTTTTCCAAACAGCCCTCATATAGAATTGGACACTTGAAACCTATAAATTTACTAACCAATGTCACCCTAATAAATTTAATAAAAATTTTTAAAAAATAAACTGATGAAGACCAACATTCAGCTTTCATAATTTTTAATAAAGCATTGCTGTGAATTAAAAAAATATTTTCCAGGCTCTATTCTTGGCTACTCCAGCCTGAGGAAACAATATAAGCATGCAAAGGATAAGTAAATTATCAGATTTGGAGTCTACTCCACCCTATTAGAGTTGAATGTCATTCTCACAAAATTCCATTCTGTTTAGTAAAGTTATACAAGTTCTCAAACATAGAATTATCTGATAGGTGAATCCACAGAATGATGGTTGCTCAAAAGCACTTAAGGCCCTATTACAATATACTTGACAGCAGCAACAATTAGAAACAACATAACATATATTTATAAACAAGTTTCTATTTGGACAAGCCCAAAACAAGGACAATATCCAATGGATTGGGTTTTTACCATCTTAGACATCCAACTGGCTTATTACTGAATTTTGTGTAAGGATCCAAAAGCAACAGGAGTTACTAACCAGCACGCTAATGTTACATTCTTTACTTAGCAAAATACCCAAAGTGATTCTCTTGTCTAACACCTTTACACAAGCAAGTCTAAAGCTTTCTTGTTGAGGGGCCACGCAGTGTCACTGACTATTATTGCAACTGTAAGGATAGTTTCAAATGCAGCATTTAAGGACTTCAAGGCTAGGGAGAAACCTCTTCTCAAAGCAATGAAAACCAGTATCTCCAACATCTCCTGGTAGACTTGCATGTCAACAATTAGATGAGAGAATAATAATTCATCATAGATACTACCAGTATAGAAATATCGCAACCCAAAGTGGCATATAATTCATTCCCAGATCATACCTCCCTCTGTCTAAGGCTCACAATGTAAGGTCATATCATTGTGGTATAAATATACCAAGACATATGCACATAGCCTTAAATTCTCGTATGTTAGTAAACTCTTTTGGTATCTTAGGTTACAACAGAAAGAGTGTAATTGATCCAAGCCATGAAAGTGTTTTTTCATTGATCAATTTGTTCAGTAAAAAAGTTATTATTAGTCATTTCCTGTGATGTGACATCATCAACAGTATTTTGCATTATATGGGTTACAGAAAAGCTATTATCCTTTACAGAAGGTAATCACATCATATTTATAAGGATTAAAGTGACACGAGGACCGTACCTTAATTTTTTTTACATTAAAACTAGTTTTTATTTTTTCCACAAAACTGGTAGCTGAATATTATCAATCTCAAAGGTATTATTTTTACAGGTAAGGTTATTAATTATGGGATAATTAGAAATTAATTTCCATGAGTGAATCTTACCATAATTGCAGCTGGTAACACTTTTTAGAATATTCTAATAGGTAGAAACCTCTGTGGTATTCCAGAAGGATGACAAACTCAATTAAATTTTCTGAAACAATTATGGCCTTGCTGAATTCAATAGTTATCTATGTAGTTTGTCCTAGAAATAGGATGTTCGGAAAAATAAGACATAGAAGTTCAATGATTTAAAAGTTAATAAATTAAAATGTAAATAAGTAGTCCTATTAGTAGGCATTGATCTAAATATCAGGTCAACTGTTAGGTAATTTGGAGTAAAATATAAGTGAATTAAATCTTGTCACCAATGGGGGAGTCTTTGAAACATCTAGGATGAAGGAATAAAACAAGAACAAATTTAAAAAGTGATAAAATCTAAATATCGGCAATTCACAACATCGCCCAATACAGAACTCAAAAGCACTGGAACCAAGGCACAGGTAGAAAGGATTCTTAAACATCAGGCCAAAACACTCTACCTTCCAATAGAGAAATTGTCAAGAAAGGTTTCCAAGATCAAAACAAGTGGCCGTATTACAATATCTGCCTAACCACTGAGTCCAGCAATATTGCCACAGTTAGAACTACTGAGACCCCCAAAACCAAAGGTGGAGATAGGGCAGGAAAGAATAGGAAATAAACAAAATGCAGCAGGTCAGGTATGGAACTAGTAGAGGCCACTTGGGTGCTGAATACAGGTTGTCCAGGGTGAATCTCAAGATACAGTTGTTTTGCTAACACATCCTTTGTATGCAGGATAGCCACATAATCAATCATCTCAGCTGGAACTGATAATATACTTTACACTGTGCTTCACAATATTTTCCAAGTCAATTTGAGATGTAGATAATTTCTTTAGAACTGAATCAAGCATCTGACCATGACCTGATCACTAGTGTAACTACAGAAGAAATTCAGATGTGATCTCTACTCCAATAAAGTGATAGCAACAATAAAAACACTAATCAACAAGTAGAAGACTGGATTTACCCTACAGCTCGCCCAGAAATATTCAAGGCTGTGCAATAAGAGAAAGGAAGGAGACACTCTCAACAGTGAAAGTTCAACAAGATTGGGAACTAAAGCATTTACAGGTGTTTTTAAAGTATTCATGACCTTTCCAGGCTCAGTCTCTGTTACAAAATAAAATCAGGGCCTGCCATTCAATTGCTTCCCTACTTTAAACATACAGAACCTAAAATATAACCCCTTGAAAACCTATTAGAATATGCTGGAGTGATCTCAAACCTAAGAGTGATTCACTCAAGTCAGAAGTGATTTGTGATTAGAAAGTAAGATCCACAGTAAAGTATTTTATTCTTTCTAAATGTCTACAACAGATACTTTCTTAACACATCCATTTACTCACAGAACAAAACAAAAAGCACACTGATTGGCCTGTGGTGTGCCAAGTGCTCGAAGGCCAGTGTCGTCTCACATAATCCTGGGTATGCCTGTTCCCATAAATTGTATCACTTTTTTTTTGTTTTACACAAAGTCTGCTGTTTACTCCCAAATCATTATTTTAATTGTGTTATTTAATTAAATATTACAAGTGATGTCATTAAAAATGGTTGTGTAAGAAACCTCCAAAAATCACCTTCTCTATCAAAGAACACTGAAAAAAAAAAAAAGCATCAGAATCAACTTTTCCAGAAGTCTGAAAATCAACCAAATGTTTATAGTCATTCAAGGAATGTTTATTTTTAAAAAAAAAACTGTTATATCTTAGTAAGAACATGTTCTGTGGCATTTTTTCCTGCCATATTTTCCACTCCCTACCACCACCCCAGTCATGCAGTAGCTTTACAAAAGAACTGCACAGAATCATGGTAAAAACAAAACAAAATGAAAGAAGAATGACAAAAGCAAAACAGCAGCCTAGAAGCCAGTTGATGGGGTGAAAGGGGTTGGAGCTCTTCCAAAGCCCCCTTCTCAGGCAGTGGGCACTATTTGACCTACCTAGTGTCTCCCTGGAAGATCTCACTCACAAGCTTTATTGACCTGACTCAGAGCTTGCCATGTGCAAACAGCCTTTTCTCCAAAAACATTCATCCAAAATAATCAGAGGAAATTGTTTAACATTGCAGTTGCCTGAACTAGTTGGTGAATTAGGGTTGGAACAAACAAACCAAAAAGCTTAAAAGGAAAAGCCAGTGTGGAGACTTCCATAGGGGGCTTTGAAAATTCCCAGCATATGAGGGCTGTCCAGAAAAAGTCCAGCCATAAATGCTTCTATTTGTAATATTACATGACTGTATATTTTCTGAACAGCCCTCGTATGCCTGTGAATCTTGAAGTCCATGCCCTTGTGTAGGTCATACCTATTTTCTAAACTTCTGCAGTAATTACTGTCAAAGTCACATCACTTAACACTTAATTATAGGGTAGCACATATGACTTTTTAATTGAGGATTACTTTCATCTCCCCAACATTATATTAACAGCTAACTTTTACAGAGCACTGGTTGTGTGCCAAGCACTGTTCTAAGTGCTTTAGATGTATTGGCTTATTTAATCCTCGTAATAAGTTAAATACTATTACTCCTTCCATTTTATAGAGGAGAAAACCGAGATTTAGACTATGCAACACCCCAAGGTTAAATAATTACTAAATGGGAGAACTGGAATTCAAATGCTGACCTTTCAGCTTAAGAAGTTAGGATCCTAAACACCAAGTAATATCATCTTTAGCTTGGTCTCTTGCTTGTAGAAAGGGCCCAAGTTTTGAAGTCAAAGACTTGTGGACATACCACTTTCTAATTCGGGGAAATCAATTTAATTTCTATGAGTTTCAGTTTTCTCTTCTTTGGGATTATTATGAATATTAGACAATAGTGTACATGGAAATATACTTTTTATATATTGAAAAGTGCTAATAAAAATATTTGCTCATTAGATACCAGAATGGTGAGAAGGCAAGAATGGCACAGTAGAGCAGAGTCAACAAGATCTTGGTTTGATCCTGACTTGAACAGTTGCCATCTCGGAGACCTTGGCCAAATCATTTAACCTTCAGGAGTCTTAGTGTTGGCATCTATATAATAAGAATTACACACACTGACTTTCTGGGTTCTGAGAATTAATGAGAGAAAATAGACAAAACACCTGATGAATATAGTGTATTCAACTAACATTTTTCTTCCTACTCCCCTTCATAATCAGAGCAATGCCTCATTTCCATTCACTTTTGTTTTATAACCCTTATCAGTCTCTGACATATTATATACTGATTTGTTTCTTTATTTTCTATCATTCCCACACAGGTTGTCAACTCCTTAAAGTCAAGGACTTGTTATCTCTTCGCTGCTATATTCCCAACATCTAGAACAGTGCCTGGAAAATAGGTGATCAATAAATATTTGATATTAATTATCATCTATCATTATCATTTTTGACGTCAGGGTCAATGCCATTGTAATAACTTAACACATGAAGCAAATATTTATTGAGTAGCTTTAAAGTTTATAATATGCTCTCAGTCCCATTTTCTCAAAGATCAAACACCAGACTACCTGTATCAGAAACACCTTGGATACTCATTACACTGGAACTGTTGAATCAAAATGATGATAACCCAGAAAATTATCTTTTAAGCAAAATCTACCATTTTCTTCCTTTTTTATCTTTTAATCCACACTTCTCTTTACTGGTCATTTAAAAACTATTGCTTAACACAAAATTTTGTTTTAATTTGAGTTAAAGAAATATAAGGCTTTAAATTTTTAAATTCCAAGACTCTGAAACTAATTTTATTTTTCTACATGCTCATGGATTAAAGCCAGAAAAAAAAGTTATTTCCTAATTCCCATATATTTAATGTCCAGATATTTTCTTAGGCCCCTAACCCTTATCATAATTTTACATACTAGGTCTTTGGCCCTAAGCATAGTGGCAATTGTACCTTTAATCCCTGTGTGTTTTGAAGTTCCAAATTTGAAAATACTGATCTCTAAACAGATCATACATTTACTCAACTAAATCTTAAGTATATATAGAGTTTCATAGTCTGATCTACCTTTTGTCTACCTACTGTTATAAGCCAGACAGAAGAATGAGCAAAGAGACCATGTACAATGAGCTCCTCTAAGTTGCTGCAAAAACCTGGAAGAGGTACCACCGTGAGGGGAGAGTCAAGGGGAGTCCTGGCGTGCTTGCTGAGCCAGTTTTTATTCCTTGACCACAATCTCCAAAGAACACAGAGGTGGAAATACTGACACTAGGAAGTGGTGCCTCTGAAATCAATACATTAGGTACCTCAAAAGGAATTTGCAAATGCCAATTTTTAAGCTTTTACTACAGACATTCAGTGAAAGACAGAACTAGAACATGTGGATTTCTTACATCTTAGTTGAAGACAGTGTCATAAATGGCACTAATAAGTGTTTAAGAAAACTGAAATATAGGACACATCCAAGAAATATTTGTAAACAGACCCTAGGCAATAGATCACTGTGGTTAAGAGAGTAGATTTTAGAGTCAGACCAGCATTTGAATTCTGGCTCTACTATTTAGGTGCTATGTCTTTGTGTCTGTGCCTTCATGTTGCTAAACCAGAAATTCTATATCTATTTAATTGTAATAAACCTACTTCCCAGAGTTTTTATATGGATTAAAAGCCAGATGCCATATGTACTCACTCAGTAGTAATAAGAATAAGCACCATTATTGAGTGTTTGCAATCTGCCTGGCACTCTTCTATTAACTCATTTAATTCTCTTAGGAACCTTATGAGGGATTAGGGTAGAAAACTTAGGTATAGAGAGGTTATACAGCCAACTCAGGTCAAACCTAGTAAAGGGTAGAGCTGAGAACTGACCCCAGAATCTACACCCTTAATTATCATGTCTTTCTGCCTTTCATAAATGGTAGCCAAAGTGGGGAGGTGGCCAGAGACAGGTGATAGAGTAGATGCTTAGTCATACCTCTGGGAGACCTACCAACAACATAAAGAAGTCACTAATAGATAGTAAACTCTGTACTAGGACACAAATATGAAAAGCCAGAATCTCTTTAAGGAAATGGGATACAGAACAAACAATATTCTACTCGGCCACTTATTCAAAATAAGGGGGGAAACCTCTTTATTCCTATGAAAGAATCATTAACTGTTAACAGAACAACAACACTGTGATAAAGATCAAGATTTTATACCCACAATAATGAAATGCATGCACATTTATGGTGTTCCCTGCAGCCTAAATAGTTTTTGTTTCAGTTGCTATTACTTAAATCAAGCAGTTGTATCCTACCCTCACTTGGAAGCCACTTAGAAGTCTGTAGCACCATTATCTTAGCAGTTTGCCTCACTACTCGTGGAGGCAGCTGGTACCCGCAAGGAGGGAGCCTCAGCAAATGCTACAGCAGCCTTTAATCTCTGTAATGACAGCACTTAGACCCTAATTATCCAGGCCAATAATTCATGCTACAACGGTGGGAGCAAACGCCTCTTTTGGTCTCCCAGCATTTTCCTCAAACTACACTCAAAGAAATGATCAGGCAGTTATCCAAGGTGGACTTGCCATGAAACAGAATAATGCCTCTGGGGAATTCAAGACTACCTTGGATACCTGATCACAGAACAGGAACAATTCCCTAAATCCTGCAATTTAATCAAGCCTCACTAAATACTACTAAACAGCAGTTACCTGGTTGTTGCGACATCCAACTATTAAAATCTAGTCGTCTAAAAACACAAAACATTTTTATCTTAATTTGTTCTTTAAAAATACAGCTCTATAGTTTTCATAAGGGACAGGACCAGCATCAGGACAAGGAAAGAAAAACATAAGCATCATATTACATGTACAGACTAAGAGGGGCAAATCAGAAAGGGCAAATTTCGGTGGGTTAGGATACATGGGAAAGACTCTGTAGTAACATTTTTCTTATCCTCATTTCACAGATGAGTAAAGTGAGATTATACAACTTGTTGAAGTTCGCAAAGCCTATATATAGGCAAAAATTCAGACCCAAGTGTCCTTTCTTTTTTTTTTTTTTTTTTTTTTTTTTTTTTTTTTTTTTTTTTTTTTTTTTTTTTTTCATGTGGGTAGCTCTCTAGATGGGAATCGAACCCAGGCCGCAGCGCTGATAGCACCGGAGCCTTAAGCCACTACACCACCAGGGAACTCCCAGACCCAAGTGTCCTGACATCAAAATCTAGACTTGCTCCACTATACTAGACTATCTCTCCTGAAAATGGTAGTATTTTAACTGCCTTTGAACAAGTATAGAGTTCATCAAAGTTAAAAGAATGCAGTGCATTCCAAGAGGTGAAGAAGATAAATATCAAAGGCACAGAAGTACAGTGGAATGTCTTGAAAGGACATAATGAAGAGGATGGTACAACTTAAGAAGAGAATTTAGCAAGAGATACGTTAGGAAATATGGTAGAGGAAAGGGGCCTCAAGAGAGAAAAATAAAGGAAGTGGTAATTTAGGGAAACCAATCTGATAGCTATGCGTTTGAAAATAATACCATTTATTGAAAAACTTCTATGTCCCAGGCAAATATTATCTCACACAACTTTTATACTTTTAGAAATATAATTATAATAATTATTGTTATTCCTGCTTTGACAGCAAAGCTTCTCTGGGTATGTAAATCCCATTGTACTTCTCTAAATGTTATTAAAAAGCAGTAACATAAAAACACCCAGATAATGGGAACCAGTATAAAGAACTTCTCTTGTGTATATATTTTCCAACCTGACAGTAATCTCCAGAAATAAGTTTTAGACAAAAATTTTTATTTTTAAAAGAGAGCTTAAAATATCACATAAAACACCATTATAAAGAACTGTCATTCAAAAATCTTTATGTATTTAGCATGCAATCACAAAACTGCCTAATGAACAAATTGATTTCATAAATAGAAACTAGCATAATTAACATTGAATGGATAAGTGCTTAATAAACTATCTTGTTCTAAGCATAGTCTTGGAGGAGAAAAATATAACTATTATGGTAAGAGTTGAACCAAATTTTGTTCACATTAGGTTTTACATCAATTCAATACAATTACTATTTGTAGAAGATCAACTAGGCCATATGTCATAAAGCCTGTTGGAGGGGCTGATTGTTTCATAGTCTCCGGAAAATGCTTAGCATAGTGCGGAGCACGTAAGATACAAAACACCCTCGCACAGCTGTTTAGACCAAGGTAGAAACCTGGCTCAAGACCAGCCGATCCTTACTCCGCCCAGTAACCCATTGGAAATTATGCTGTGGATCAGAAACAGAAGCTACAAGAATTCCCCCTTAGAAATTTAAACTAAGAGACTACAGAGAAAATTGCTAGATAGTGATGAAAGCTTAAAGACACAAGTCATGTACAGTCCATGCCAGAACGGTGTGGGCGTGGTGCCATCAGATTTTGAGGAAGCTGATCTGACAAAGAGAACATGAGACAGAAATGAGAGAAGCCATGCATCTCCTGAGGGAGAAAGAGAAAGAGATAAAAACAAAATCCTCAGTGTTTATGTTTTCCCAGTTTCATTTCCCAAGAGTCTTGTACACACTCTGGTGCCTGTATTTAGATTTCTGTATGATATCACTAGTTGTCCTTACAATAACCTTTTTGTTGAGTGCTTTTCAAGACTTTTCTGTTCCCTGCCAGCAAAATATTCTTGCCTAAGCCTGCTATGATTTGAACTCTGAACTATCCTTCTGAGGGTTCAAAGATGATTTAAGGATACTTCCTCCCTCTAAAAATCTTGCAACCAGGAGAAAAATGAATACAGGCACATTTCAAATATTAATATAATACAAGACAGGCTATGTAAGGAAAGTACAAAGTACAATCAAAGGACCAAGAAACAGTGTGTGGTTCAAGTCAGTTGTTATCTAAGAAGGCTTCTTGAATAAAGTGAAATTTTCACCAGATCTTAATAATAGAATTTCAAAAGTAAAGAAAGAGAATCATATTCCAATGCAGAAAAACAGTATTAGCAAACATGTGGTGGCAGAAAAGGACAACTTCTCTGAAGAGCAACTGTTCTGAAATGAGTTTACTGTATGATGCATTTAGAAGAATTTAAGAGCAGATAAAATAAGCATGGTAGGCACCATAGAATGTGGACATTATTGTATAAACCATGGAGACTTTTATTAGATAAGTTTGTTTGTTCATGTACATCTCTAAAAAGCTTAGAACTCAGTATTGAGTACTCACCAGGAACAGAGGAAATCAAAGTAAGACAGCAGTTATTAGGCTGATTTTCATAAGCTTAGTCCTGGAAGGATGTCCTAGAAGTGATAATCTGAGTTAAATGTATAAGCAAGAATCAAGGAAATTTGTTTACTAAGAAGCAGAGTTCCACAGGTCACACTGGAAAAGGTTGGGAAAGAAAACAGTAACAAGATGATAGGCTAAGAGGGGAGGAAGGGCAAAGCAGCGTAAAGCTTAGAGTATGTGAGAAAATAGATACTTCGTGGATGGCAGCCAAAGATAATAGAGTCGAAAAGCATGGAGAAATCAAGGTTCCAAAGGAATTCAGTTGTAAAGTAAGTGTAGTGGTCTGCACTTACGAGGTTGGACGATTACTTTTGTGAACTCACCCTAGAAAAAGTGCTACATACCTCACTGCTGAATATCACTACGGTCACCTTCGAAGTGCTCCCCGGGGGAAGCTGTGCACTGATGTCAGCGCCTAGTCCACCCTTCAGAGCAGTTTGGAACTCTCTTTCTGGAACGGCCATCAGAGCCCAAAATCTGACAATTAAGTTCCTCCTTACCAAGTTGTTTGTACAGCACTGCCAACATAAGCGCCCTATGGCAAGTTCACAAACTTTTGTCAGATTTTAGGATGACAACAGCTCTGATGGCCATTCCAGAAAAAGAGTTCCAAAATTGCATTGAAGGGTGGACTAGGTGCTGGCATCGGTGCACAGCTTCCCAAGGGGAGTCCTTCGAAGGTGACTGTGGTGATAATCAGCAATGAGGTGTGTAGCACTTTTTCTAGGATGAGTCCACAAAATTAATGTCTGACCTCATATAGTAAAGAAATCATTTTCAAACCACCAAAATTATCAGTGTGTCATGGTGACTCAGTAGGCGGGTGAGTAATCAGGCCCATGAAAACCAAACTGCATTGGATAGGTAGATTTCACCTTAGCCATATTTCTAGAGCCTAGGAAAATTCCTTCATGACCTAACTACTGTGAAGGGATTAAAACCAAACTATAATACATATCAGACATTTACATTTTTTAAAAAGTATTAATTCCTGTGAAGGAAAAAATGTTACTCTTTTTCCCCTTAATAGACCATTATAAATTTTACAAATGACTTACAAATACTCAAGCAGTCTAAAATTTAAAATATCAATTTAGGAACCACATTATTAATGAAATAGTCACTGGGCACCACTTGACTTCTTTTTCTCTTTTTCAAGAAGCTTGAACACTTTGTATGCTAGTATATAACTCATTCAGAAATTATTCAATTGTGTTTATATGCTCAAGACTATGGGAGAATTGGGTGTTGGTAAGGGAAATAGTCATAACAAAAAACATTCTTTTCCTTATTATTGATGCAATCATTTTTATTGAGAACCTACTAAGTTCTCTTGGGTATGTTCAACTTTCTGCAAATTTAGAAGCAAATATGTTGAGGACTTTTTGTTTGTTTGTTTGTTTGTTTTGGTGGTTCGCTAGCTGGGAATTGAACCCAGGCCACAGTGTTGAGAGCACTGAAGCCTAGCCACTACACCACCAGGGAACCCCCAAATATGTTTTACAATACTCACCCAATAAAATGTTTATAGAAAAATACTCCAAACAAATCTCAGCAAACCTCAAGTTAGAATGAAGATAGAACAAGAATGCTATTCTAAAATTCTTTTCTAGGAAGCTAAACACATTTTTCAAATTGTATCAGTATTTTCAATATTACCAACTACAGCTATATTTCAGAAGACAGTAGTATTCATAGATTCAAACAAGGGTGCTGGTCCTTTGTCTTCTTGCTTTGCCAGTTCTAGAGCTCTGTTTTTGCAAAACTGATCCTTGGTGTGTATCTACATATCTTTATTTTTAGGAAGAAACTATACCATTAAGGTAAAGAAACATTCTTTTATTGCAACCTAGTTCATTATTTTGTTCTCATTAGATAAAATACAAGTTATCACCTACAAAGTAATCGTAAGTATGAGCTAAAGCATTGTGTTCTTTGTAGGATGAGGATGACAGCAAGACAGTCAACACATTGCTCTTGATATTTTCCATTATTTGGAAAACCATGTTTAGGACTTGAGAAAAATTAAACTAGTATGGGATGTAAATTATTAGGGACTTGATTAAGCAGTGAAGTAGGAGAATGATGAACAACTACTAGAATAAGTCTGGGTGTTTAAAATCAAAACAATAAACAACAGTAAAGAAATCCTCTCCAGAATAAAATTGGGAAACGGCAAAGACTCGTATCATCATCTGAAAAATATCTGCCAACCAAATCAAACATCTGAGTACAGATTTCACAAACTATTTTATATGAGAGGTCGCTAAAGGGTCCATCTAACATTATTTCATTTAGAAATCTGAAGTGAGGAAGAAGGTCTGTGAGTACTGTCCACAGGAAAAGTAGAAAACACAGTGTCATGCAAGTAATTTGATCTAGTTGAGATGTCAGTTTTGGAGGCAGAACTAAACTTAAATTCCCTTTCTTGCTAGCTGTATAAACTTTAAGAAGCTCAAGTTCCCATTTCAGACTCTGTAAATAGGAAATATGTGTATTAATTTCTTTCTCACAGGGTTATTATAAAAATTATATGAAATTGATAATGTTAGAAATTCCTGGTACAGAAGAAATACTCAAAACTGTTGGCTCCCATCTTCTTTCACCAACTGTATCATCACTTTACTTTCAAAGACTGGGATTACAGTAATCACACCGTAGAACTTGGCAATTTTGACTATGGGGAGTCAATTCATGCATCATATTCTCTACAAATTCTCCTTGAAGTCTCTGATATGTAAAAACATAGCTTTGGTTAGAAATATAAGGCACAGTTATGAAGATATTATCCTTTGGGGCAACTTTAGACAACCAATAATGAGTTGATATTTGCATTAGTTCAAAAGTAAAAATAATGATAAAGAATTGTTTTCTATTTTGTTTAATTATTTAAAATCCAAGAAGCAGCTATACTTTAGAAATAACTGAAATTAAACTAGTTTTTTTGTGTTCTGTAGAAGAAATGTGTAGATTATTCCCCAACTACTTTGAGAAATTCCATTTATGTTTATCCAAACCAAGAGAAAAGACCATAAGATGATGCACTGTTTTTTATACATTGTATTAAAAATAAACATTATTTAAAGGATGATATCATAGCCTAACAAAGTTAAGTAGGCTGTGAGAGGGACACATACATAAAAACACCTCTAGGTCCCAATTAATTCATCATTTCTTTTTGATGTGGTTGATTTTAAAGATATATAATTTTCACCACACCCTCAAAAAGTGAAAATATTTTAAAGTACTTTCTTATGCATAAAACACCTTGGAGACAATTACAAGTTATATAATTGGTCATCTCATTTTGTTAGTAATCAAAACATCCTAAATTATAATCCAACTAAGTATTTATAAAGCAGATATTCAACAGACTCAGAATTAGAACTAGAATGGTCTTCCCTCTAAATTCTACCTTAATTTACCTATTATCAGGCTTCATTCCCACCAAATTTATATATGTTATATCAATCTGATTATATGTTTTTCAATAAATTGGAGTCATCCTCCCATCCCAACAACCTATAAATTATTTTTCAAGACTTTAAGATTTTGGAATAATTGAGATGTTTTTATTCAGCCTTTAAGAGTTCTTAATCTCCATAATTATATCATGTTACATAATTTGGTAATTTCAAATGACCAATTAATAAATGCACACAGACATTTGGTTTAGATTAGATTAAAACTCAATCACAATAAATCCAAAATGGCTTAATAATTCCAATTAGTTTTATTCTCCCCCCATAGCAATAAGCTGTATGCATGGATCTCATCAGCATTTTATATACATGAAAGAAAAACAACAAAGCGTGGGAAGGTTAAATCTTATATACAACTCCATTAAGTGACAAGAACTATGGTTAAATTTATGTTTTAAAAAAATGCTCATTCCAACTGACTTTCTTCTCGTTGTTAATAAATGTTTACATTATTTTTTTACATTTTTTTAATTCCTTAATTAAAATACTTTAGTCTTTAATTGAAAAGCTTTTGCTATTAAAAATAGAAAAATAGAAATAGGTCAAAATAGAGACTAAAGGACTATTCTTTTTGTCTAAAATAGACTACTGATCTTTTCAAACAATATGTGAATTCATTATATTGAGTGTTATATAGTTTAATTCTGTAATATAAAAAATTTCAAACATTAAAAAACGGTAGAATTATCTAATGAACTTTTATGTACATGCCAGCCAACAAGTGCCAACCATCATTAACATTCTGCTCTAATTTTATCTATCCCTTTGCCTTTTTTTCTAAGATATTTTCAAGCAAATTCTAGAAAATATGTCAATTTACCCATAAATCAATCAATATGTATCTCTATCAGAAATTTAAAACATTATCATATCATTACCACATTCAACAAAATTTGTAATAATTCCTTAATAGTGGCTAATAACCAGTTCATGTTTGTCTCCAATTGTCTAAAAACATCTTTTTGAATTTTTTACTACAAATCATGAATTAAGATCCAATCGTGTCTCTCTCCTCTCCTTAGCATTCAGTCCTAAATACTTGGCATAAGCTATGAAGCACTGCATGATCTAGTTCCTGACTACTTCTACATTTATTATAATAGCAATGATTTTTCTATAAATAAGAAATTCATTCTTATAAACTACTGGTATTCTGAAATACAGCTTACAGAAAAGTCAGAAGAAATCTTTGGAACTATGTATGATGATGGATGTTAACTAGACTTACTGTGGTGATCACTTTGCATATTTGCAAACATCAAAACATTATGTACACCTGAAACTAACACAATGTTATATATCTATTATAACTCAATTTTTTATTTATTTATTTATTTATTTTTTTAATTCATTTTATAACTCAATTTTTAAAAAAAAAATGGAAGAAATGCTAGAATCTTTCCTTTTATCAATTTTCAAAGAAATGACATGATGTCCTAGCTACCTCCAGAGGTGTATAAAGGTCTTGTGTTTTTTTGCTTTTACACGTTTGATTTTGTTTTGGTTATTAGTAAGTGTTTTGTTACATTGTGGTCTTTATTCTTTGGCCCCATTTTTGGCAAATAGGAGTCATTCAAATTGGCTCCTGTGTAATTTTGACATGAACATAATATGCTTGGATAGCTTTTCATTAAACTGTACCGACAAGATGTCCCCGGCTCATCATGTCCAATTCCTTCCTGACCTGCAAGCAGTCATTTCTCTAAAGAACCTGGTTTCTTTTAGTGAAAAATGGTATTTAGAAGCCTCTATCTTGAGTTTAGCGTAGTCATTGTGACTGTGTGGTCACTGCTTCTAGGGCCTTTCAGTGGAAAAATCTAGAAAACATATATTTTCAGATAGAAAAATATAAATAGGTGCATACGAGAGTGGTCCAGAAAGCATCCAGCCACATAATACAAAAGATAGAGATATTCATGGCTGGATTTTTCCGGGACAGCCCTTGTAAGTAATATAATATCCAATTCAAGTTAACAATTATAGGATTTTTACTTAATGTCTTTGACTTTATATTTTTGTTACTTAACATCTTTCACTTTATATTTTATCTTTTCTCTTTTACTCTGAACATACTCAAAACATTAGCATAATTACTTAATTACTTTATATCTACTTGTCTAAGTATCTATTAATAATAGTCTTAAAATAACAATGTCAACAATACCTTTAAATGCAGGTTAATATTTCTTTGTGGTTCTTTTTGTCTTTATAATGTATCTCACTAAAGATGTAAAGTCAAAATAATGTATTTTAAAATCACTTAAAAGTTATTCTTCTTTGCACAGTTCTCTGTGACGTACAGTTATGTTCATTTGTTTCTACTTGTTTTCTATTTTATATATTGGTTTGTTGTTTGCTTATTAATTTTGTTTTTAATTATATAAAATGCTTATATGCTTCCCAAACCAAAACTGTAAAACAAAGCATTTTGATAGAGGTATGGTTTCCATTGCTGTCTCTTCCACAGTTTTCTTCACATTCCCTATAGATAATCATTTCTATTAGTTTTGGGCTTATCTTTTTATTGTTTCTTTTTGAAACTATTAGCAATACACAGAAACACATATATATTAACCCATACAAGCCAATACTTCCTGCCTAAGAAGAAACTTACAGTACACATTCTTTTGCATTTGTATTTTTAATAGTACATTTTGGAGAGTACTCCAAATATTTTTAGAAACCTACTCTATTTTATGTCTGTACCATCATAATATACTAGCTGGCTGTGTTTTTAAACATTTTAAAAATTATTTCCTAATAATTTTACAAGTAGTTTATTATTCCTAAAGGGATTGTTTCTTTCTTAAGTTCATGACAACTGATATCCCATTAAAATAAAAAGTTAACTCCGTACTTTTCTGGAAATATCTCCCTCTCAAGCACAAAATAGCTGACTCATGAAAACTTATATAGCAGTAATGGAAAAAAATAAATGCACTTTTAAAAACCAAAGCAGAAATATGTTGTTAATTTCCCCTTTGACATGGATTGAAACGAAGCATTTACTCTGTGGATTATACAATGTAGTAAAATAAGCAATAAATTATTGGTTTAGAATCATAAACCCTTAACACTCCTTATAAATTCTGATGTTAGAGTTAAATTCTACTTGCTAAAATGTATCACAAATTTGAAAAGTTTTGAGTCAAACAAGTTCACATTTTTCATAATACATCTCCATCTCTGCCAATACTTAAATGGCATAAATTTTTAATTCATGTGTGCAAAATTACTGACTATACAAACACATGACAGGAATATATAAAATGTATTTGTCACTGAGGCAGGATTTATCAAGGATACTCCATTAAACAATTCAACAAATATATATTGGGCACCTACGGTTGGTTAAGTTCTCCATCAGCTACTGGGGATTCAAAGGTGAACTGACCCCCTGAATTTAACTTTTCTACAAACCTGTGCATCTTTAACGGGCTGACAAAAGACAGGCATAATTTACAAATACTGAAAGACTAAGGACAACAATAGATGCTTACAATCTACAGCTGAAGCAGCACAGAAGTTCAAGTGATTAATTTTGGGGAAAGCTTTCCACCTACATGGCAGCTGGACTGGGTTATGAAGGACAAATAGTTCTGAGGGGAACGATGGGCATAAGAAACACTGGCATATGGAAAACCAAAGAATATTATATTATCCATCAGGAAATACTACAAATGCCCTTCCCCAGGACTTCGTATCCCTAGGGGCTTTAAAAAGTATCCAGGCCTGGGCACCATCCCACCCCTATGAACATATGAGTGTATGCAGTTGAAATAGACTGGGGTCAACCCGACTGCAGGAATTTTTAAAAGCTCCCAGGTAATTCAATATGAAATCAAGGCTGAGAACCATTGTGATAACCGATATCTGGAACTACCCCAGAAGATTTGAACCCTGTATGAACAGGTCTTTTTAGCTTTAAGATAGAAGGATTTCCTCTTTACTTATGGGAATCCTATCACCTCTGTCAAATACTTTACCCTGCATGTAATGTTCTTAGTATTTCCCTCTATTACTTTCAAAGCAAGAAATCTAATGCAATTGAAAGATATTTGCTCATCTTTTTGGCCATTAATGCTTAATTAGGCATTTTTTAAATAAAATTTTTACTTTAAAATGCACGTTAGTAACAATTAGTCTGCTCTTTTCTAATTTATATGCACCTGTTTCTAATTACAGTGGCACCATGTTAGCCTTGCCTACCCAAGGATATTCATCTTCCTGTTTAAGAAATAACTTGGCTTTATTTTATCTCAAATGCATTTGCTGTTCTTTTTTGATGTAACGATTTTGGTACTTCTCCAATATGTAAAAGGTAAACATAAGCATTTATATTTTGTTCTTGTTCTGAAGCCTTACATCTCAATGAAGGTGGTGAGTATGTCTGAATTAAAAAGGAAACAGAAAAATAGAAAACCCTGAAAAATAATTTGTAATCATTAGGGTTTTTTCTAATTCTATGACCATGCTATAATTGTTTATCGTTTCTTCACAAAAAAAAAAAACCAAAAACAAAAACGGTCATATGTTGAAGCACTAATCCCTACTGTGACCATATTAGGAGGTAAAGCCTTTGGGAGGTAATTAGGATTATATGAGGTCATGAGGGTGGGTCCCCTCTGATGGGATCAATGCTCTGACAAAAGGAGAAGAGGCCAGAGCCCTTTGTCTCTCCACCATTATGTGAGGATGTAAGAAGACAGCCATCAACAAACCAGGAACTGGGCCCTCACCAGGAACAAATCTGTTGGAACCTTCCTCTTGGACTTCCCCACCTTCAGAGGGTGAGAAAGAAATGCTTGTTGTTTTAGCCACCCAGGCTATGGTATTTTGTTATTGCAACCCAAACTGAGAAAGCGCCTCAGAACCTAACCCAAATTCACCAGTACTGAAAAGTCGTCTGTCAGAAAACGTGAAGACTCCCACGGAAAAGGAGCGCCGGCCATAAACAAATCATCCACTTTTAACAGCAGAATCTTGAGCTGAAAGCACAGAATTCTTTATTATCTGTAGCAGCAAGTGGAGAAAAAGTTTTACTTACAATAATCTATTTTATAATATTAATGTGGAATTTTAAATATATATTATAAATCTTTGGTGACTCAATAAATTTCTATTTTAACTTTCAGAATTTCAACAAAGATTAATCCTAACAAGGATTAAAAAAAAAAGAATGATGCTAAAACAAAATGATTTAATGGTTTTTAGATTATGAGTACATAACATACAGCATACAAGGGCTGTCCAGAAAAATTCCAGCCATAAATGCCTCTATTTTTCATATGGCATGGCTGGATACTTTACAGACAGCCCTCGTGTGTCAGACATATGAATGCCACTTTTAAAAACATAATCAGGGAGTTCCCTGGTGGTGTAGTGGCTTAAGGCTTCGGTGCGGTGCTGTCAGCGCTGCGGCCTGGGTTCGATTCCCAGCCAGGGAGCCACCCACATACAAATAAATAAATAAATAAAAATAATCAAACTTAATTCCTTGTAAGTATAGGAGAGGACATTCTTTTACCAAGGTAAGGCATGGGGAACATCTGTTGTCCCTATAACATTCTCGCTCTTCCCCTGGGGCGTCGTTTGCTTTGGGACACCCTTCTTTAGCTTCCCCTGACCGATTGTCAAATTCCACATGCTCTCTGTAACATTCCACTCCTTCTGGGCGACCTCTCTCACATCAAACCTTAGCTGTCCTTTTTACTGTCTGCTTTGTTCTCAATGTTCTGGCAAGAACTGACAAATAAACCTTATACAGACATTCATGACTGATAGGAAGTTCCTTCCAAATACATTTATGAAGTTCCGTAATTATCATCTACAGCTTCTGTTCTAAAATAAGTTATACTAATGCTGAGAACGGAAGTGATGTTGTAAAAAAATAGAATATTAAAAAGAAAAATCAAGCTTCACAACTCTGGGCATCTCATTTAACCATTCTGATCTTCCGTTTTAGCAACTGAAAAATAGATATACTTTTTCTACGAAAAAGAAATAAAAGTACTTTGAAGCTTTTCATATATATAGCAATAATACGTGTGTGTGTATATATGTGAATACATGTGTATACATATATAACAATACGGTAATATTGACTCAATATTGTGGAGGACCTGGGCCTTTCAGGTCCTACCTCTGTAATTGTCAAACAAATGAATGACAGTTAAAAATTAGATAAAAAGGGGAAGAGAAATGACCTTTCAACAGAAAAGAATTGCTAGGTACCTTGGAGACGACCACTGAGATGCCTAAAGAAATGGTTTTCAGAAAAAGGCTCATCATCTCACACCTTTAGCCTCCCAAGTCCAATGTAGCCGACACAGTAGGAGCAGACGGAATAAAAATGGGCCTGCAGGAGACCGCATCCTATTATGTTCGTATGAAAAGAAGACTGTGAACTTTTTTTTTTTTTTTCAGTATTCTTTCTTATAATTTTAGTGCACTGATCAGAACCAACTTAAAAGCTATGTGCTGAGGGCTATAATTTCATAGGAAGTAAAAAGTTTGATGGCTATGTACCTATAAGGAGCTAACCTAGGGAAGGCTTCAGAAGCAAAATAAGATAGTCTTAAGTAAACCCATTTAGGAGTAAACTATTACACAGACCCCCACACTATACAATTACAGATTGGTCAGGAGCAGCCGCTAAGCCTGTAGATGCTGAGGAAACAAGTTCGGGCTGGTATGTCATCCTAAAGCTGCTGAGGCAGGAATATCACTAATTGCATGTCCTGAGTGACACTTTTGATCATCCTACTTTCTCACGAAAAAGGATTTTTTGAAAATTGAAAGGGTGTTAGGATGTTGAGAAATCGGCCAAGTGGCAATGTGTTCGCCCAGAATATCATTTTCTGTTTTTGTGGGGATTAGCAGGAAGTGTTTGTTGTTGTTGTTTTTCCCAGAAGCCGTACTATGTCGGCGCAGTTATTTAGGACACGCCTCATACACAGTATGTCCTGACGTGGCTATTGGAGTGGATAGGAATTCACGCCAACAAGACATAAATGTCATTGGCTCCCTTTCCTTATAATTTTTCAGAAGGATTGCATATAAATGTACTGATGGGAACAACCAGTAATGGGATTCCTCAGTGAGGAATAGAAAGAACAATATAATGAATGATGAGCTTCAGGGTATGAACAGCATCAGCAGGAGATAAACAGAAGTTGAGCTGTGTTCAGACGGAAATATTATCAGAGAACCAACAGACTAATCTCTGCTAATATGTTCGTGGCTGTATGAATACAGCAGCTGTATCACTCATGTTGTGATAACCACTCCTTTCTATATAAAGAAAGACTCTAAATACTCAGGCCCTGGTGCTGCTGAATAAATGGAATTGTAGCTCTTCAATAGGATCATTTAAGGAACGGCATATCATTTTAGAAAAAGAGCTACTTCTCATGTCCTAAAATCCATGATGTCACCTGAGGAAGCTGATGAGCTAAGTGGCAATCAAGTCACTGGACAGAACAAGGAAGAATACAAAAAGGCACTGCTCACCTACTTATGAATTTATCTTCCTCTTGCCTCCTTCAAGTTCATCCTTTCTACTCTGCCCCAGAAATGCCTTGTTTGAAAATCATTTAACAGTTGTTGTTTTTTTAAACTATTTATAGTTACTTAATAAGTCTCTCTATTACCCAATGCTACCTAAGATTGGGTCATAGAGATTAGATAAATGTTAGATTAACTTCAAACATTTATTTGATTTACCTGTAATTTTATTTATATATGTTGTCTTCATATTTTGATCACAAAATAAGTTCTTAGCCCACAGCATTTAATCATGAAATAGGAGTTTACCACATAACTGTTTATTAATGTTAGTGTGATTTAGATTTATAAACTGCAGATTTCACACACATCCCCATATCCTTATTTCTTACCAGTTGGTGAATCTATATAACATAAACAGTGTTAGGAAGATTTGTTATTGGAGAAAAAAGAAAAAAAGTCAAATATTTTCGCACAATATTTCGCACAAAAAAGTAACATACTTTGTCTCTACACTATTTTTTTTAAGTTTTATTAAGCACCTACTACATGCCCACCTGTACTCAAAACTGTGGAAGATACAAAGAACAGAGCCGTCAGGTGTAGGAGCCTAAGAAAGAAACTGAGATGCAGGTAGAACAAGCCTGATGGCTAAAAGAGAGACCATGGGGGAATTGAATTAGTGTTGAAGATCTGAAGGAGTGCACCTGAGACCCACCTCCACTGAAGAGCCAGCACTAAAAATCGCTCACAGCTGCACACAGATTTATAAAAAGCTGGAAAAACATGCTTTTTTAGGTTGCTTCTCTCTCTGAACTACTGTTTATGCTAGTGTCCCTGAACTTACACTTCTTACATGGCTACTTATCTTCTTGCAGTATTTCCCAACTGTTCTATAAAACTTTCTTTGAATCTTCCAAAACCCAGTGAATAATTGTTGTATGACAAAATACATTTCTTATATGATTAGAGTGTTTTTCTTTTGCTAACTTTATTGTGTATGAACTTTCTCTCTTTTCATCCATTGCCCAAGGGAGAACTGAGATTTTTACAGCAAAATTACAGAATCTGTACACTCTGCTTTTGACACCTAAAATAAAAATGTAAAGCCCAGTTCTCTTAACCTAACTTTAGTTAGTTAAGGGTTTTCTCAGTTTCAAAACTATGCATTTCTAGATGAAGACACAGGCCTGGCTAACTTAGATCACAGAGTTATAGTTCCCGATCAAAATGATGATGTAGGACAATGCTGGGTTCGCCTACCACAGACACAACAAATCTGCAGCTACATATGCCACAACTTTCTCTGAAAAAAACAAATCTAAAAACTGAGCAATTCCTACACATCTGGCCAATGAGAGGAAGAGGAAGTCCACATCAAAGCAGGGAGGAGAGGCTGGGTCACGACCACACTGTAAACCCTGTCCCAACTCAGTGACCCATAATCAGTAAGGTACTCAAAACCCAGAGCTTCTCCCCGGGGAGAGAAGGATTTGAACCCCACATCACGCATCCCAAATTTTAAGACCTGTACCTGAGAAACGAGTTCAAAATCTTCCAGCTCTGGGATTGAGCGGTGCTCGCAGTTACAATACCCACAAGGCTGTGGTGAGCGGAGAAAGGGCTTTTAAAGGGTTCGTGAACCCGCCCCACGGCAGAGGCTGCGGGCCCACAGGTGCCCAGACTTCACGTGACTGAGGCTCATCTGCTAACCCTAAAAGCATCAGGCTAGGGGGCAGGCATCTAATTTAGGGGCCTGCTGGCTGGCGTGCACCATCTCCACATTCTTTCTCTGCCTCGTTCTAGTCAGCAGGCGCCTTTTTTTTACCTTTTATTATAGGTTGTTTTGCATATTTTTTCCCAGGTGCCATCTACACATTCTCCCTCTGCCATGCTTCAATTGCCAGTACGTCTCCGCGGAAAGCTTTTACACGTGTCCACTGCCTTGGTTTTTGCTGCAGCCACCTAGGGGACACTCGATCTCCTGGCTCTGGAGGCCAGAGGGACTTGTAATCCTGGGTCTGGCAGGAATACAACAATTGAAGAGACAGTTCCTGGCATTCTGCGTCTCCCAGGGCATTGCACAGATGGCAGACTGAAACATACCCCCTAGTCTTTCGGTAGAAGGACTGTCTGCATGTCCTGGAGCTTTTACCTGGGAGAAAGGCTTTTGGTTTAGTACTAAACTAAGGGCCAGCGGGAGGGGCCCTCGGGAGGGGCCCTCGGGGAGCATAGGTCTGTGGACACAATCTCTGAGCTCTCCCACTATTTCACTCCAACTTGAGGGCATCTCCCAGAAAGGAACTTATATTCTCGTATGGCACCCCGATTTTTGCAACTGCGTCAGGAGATACCTCCATATTGCCTGGCTCTGGAGGTCAATGAGGCTTCTGAGATAGTAAAAAGAAGAGACATTCAGGAGATGAGAGGAAGTTAGGCTTGTTTGGGTCCTAGAGGAGGGATCTATTTCCTCTAACTCCCAGGGTTTCAAGCAAAGGGAACAAGTGTACAAGAGTATAAAAATGCTAATATAACCCCAGATAGGTTTCACAAACACTAAGACAGCATCCAAATTATGTTATGCTCATTATCTTGTCCAGCATGGCAAGGCAGAGGTAGGGCAGCAATGACTAATGAAAGTATCTATTCCAATGTATTTGATAGTTAATATTAAGTGTCAACTTGGATAGGCTATGGCACCCATTTGTTTGGTTAAACATCAGTTAGATGTTGCTGTGAAGACACGTTTCAGATACAATTAACATTTAAATGTGTGTGTGTGTGTGTGTGTGTGTGTGCATGCGTGTGTGGGGGGGTGGAGAGAGAGAGCGATATATTATCAAGAAATGGCTCATGGGATTATGAAGGCTAAGAAATTTAAGCTCTGTATTTATTAAGCTGGAGAGCTAATAATTTAAGTTCTAGTCCAAAAAGCAGCAGTCTTGAGACCCAAGAAGAGAAGACATTTCAATTCAAGTACTAAAGCTGAAAAAGACCAATGACCCAACTTAAATTGGCAGAAGGAGTTTCTTAGTACTCAGATTATTTGATCTATTAAGGTCTTCAATTGATTGGATGAGGTCCACTCATATCAGAGAGAACAATCTGATTTACTTAGTCAATGAACTCAGTGTTACTCTCATCCAGAAATACCCACACAGACACACCAGAACAACATTTGGCCAAGTTTCTGGACACCATGGCTCAGTCAAGCTGACACATAAAATTAACCATTGAAGTTATTCTATGAGTAATCTCAGAACTGATAACACATTCTAAACACTGAAAGGATTTCCTGCGGTGCATCACTATCACTTGTGACAAGAAAGTAACGCTGACCGAAGAAAGAAGAACGGAGAAGAGAGAAAGCATGAATAAGGAAGCATGTAAGCAAGAACGGGGTTTATCAATTGGATGTTTGTGTCTGACTGGAGTTATAGAAAGAGCCATTTAAGGGGCTATAGAAGATATTTCTTCACTGTGCAAGTACACTTCTTAATAACAGTAAGTGCTGAAATGCCCGTTGGAGACCTGCCTGTGGATTAGGGTTCTAAAATCACGGAGTCCGCTCACTTCAATTATTTGCCCAACATTCACCCACTTCATCCCAAGCAAGGGAATATGCTCTACACAGCCAGCTCCAATCTTAGAAGCTAGGATGTAAGTGGCTGGTTTGCTTAAATCTTCCCTTCTTTGGGCTGAAATTCAGATGAAGTGTCCCATTTCTCATATCCCACTTCCCCAGTGTTTACAGGTAATAAAGGTGGAATCTAGACTGATAGCCTTCATAGGGATGACCTCTGACCATTGTATACTTGACCATCAGCCATAAAAATGTCCTCTGAGCCAATTCTAGGTTCTTGTAGGAGTAAAACCCTCTCAAAGACTATTTTGTTGCTTTATTGGGCATTAATTTAACCCAACATTTTTCCCCCATTTTCCTTTGTTTGGTCCAAAGTCTTCATATATATTTCTTTCAAGTGGGCCGGCAGAAGGTGAGGGAACAGTCCTGTTGTACAGAGGTGTAAGTCATATTCTAAGGTCCAGTTTTCCATGTCGGGAATGTATATGCCATTCCTTGGGAATGTCTTTAAGGATAGGTTTTTCAATCTGGGCATTTTATGTTTTCAGTATTAAATAAAAATCAGAAGTTTCAAATGTCTGCCATGATTTTCCTCATGTCTGAAAAGAATTTACAACTTTCAGATGTGTTCACTGGAACATTTCAAAAGTTTCATTCTTTTAGGCACTTAATATTATATATCTAGGTATTTAATTTTGTGAATGTGGTTTTATATATGCTGAGATTTTGCTATAAATGGGCTCCTATGTGCCAAGAACTGATTTTTTTAACTAATTTAATCCTCATAACAACTGTAGGAATTGTTTACCATTATTATCATTATTTTATACCTATCTATGGCACACAGAGGGATAAGGTACTTACACAATTTTACACAGTTAGTGAGTGAAAGCTGGGAATCATAGACAGATGTGCTAGCTCCAGTATCTGAGTTCTTAATCAGTGTGCTATTAGTATATTAATATAAGATATTGGATCTAGTTAGGCAAAATATCATAGGGCTTGGGAAAAGCATTATGTTGAGACCCTCACATGTTTCTTATTACACCATTAGAGGAAAATATTATCTGTTTTCTCAAAGTAAAATTGAGAAATGATATGTTTTTTAGGTATATTAATCAAAGATTTTTCTTGAAAGTCCAGAAATTACATCAAGCCCACAATATTTTTAAAATTTGATGCCATCAGTGATCTAATTTCACTGACTTTCAGATATTTTTTTCTGTTCAAATTTGCCATAGAATTTGAATTCCCCAAACAACCAATTCTTACATGATTAGACAGGAAACCACCTTATACTTAACTAGTAAATGTCATCAATTTTGCATCCTTTTTTCTAACTTTGGTGAAAAGAAACATCTGGTTACCATTCTCTGTATAATATCATATACCTGAGGTTGATAATTAAGCTTCCCCTGAAAACTTAATAACTATGATTCTTGAAACTCCCTTTATAAACTCCCAGACCCTCAATCAGTTACTTTATAGGGATTTTTGCCGAGCTCTCTGCACTTTTTTTTTTACGTCTCTTAAAATTGGCAAGAACCAAATTGGGCACATCCAATAATTTATTATGAAAATTTTTCTATCATCATATCACTTCATCTTGTGAGTAGTGGTCTGGGAGTTAGGAGATTTAGTGTCTACTACTCCTTTCCAATTTATTAGCTGTTTTGAGGTCTGACAATTACATTAGTGAACTTGCCACTGTGCACTTAACACTGGCAGCAGTGTAAAAACAAACTCCACAAGGTTTCATAAACCTTGATATATCTGTGTCTTACGCTGTGTTCCTGTTGGCATGTCGTGGTTTCTTGCTGAGAGACGTTTATTATTGTTGCCGTGTGTTTTTGTGTGCCATCATGTAATTTTTGCTAACCAATGTCACCTCAATAAGTTTAACAAAAAAAAAGAAAGAAAAGAAAGGTGTGTGCAAAAATGGTCCCATAAGAGCTCATCGATGAACTAAAGCAAAAAAGAGTCAAAGTTTGCCAAGACCTTCTGGAGAGGTAAGATGATGTTTTGGGCTGTGTTATCTATCACTGGTGATGAAATATGAGTGTACCAGTACACCCCTAAAACAAAGTGTCAAAGTATGCAACGAAAGTCAGCCAACTCTTCATGACCAAAAAATTTCCGTCAGTCCAAATCAAGAGTCAAAATAATGTTGCTAACCTTTTTTTATATCAGAGTGTTTATTCATTATAAATTTGTACCGACTGGACAGTCAACCAACTTTCCTATTTGGAAGTGCTGAAAAGGCTGCACGAAAAAGTTAGACAAAAACAAATTGAACTTTTCACCAACTCATGGCTCTTACATCACAACAATGCACCAGCTCACACGGCACTGTCTGTGAGGGAGTTTTTAGCCAGTACACAAATCACTGTATTGGAACATCCTCCTACTCACCTGATCTGGCCCTCAATGACTTTTTTCTTTACCTGAAGATAAAGGAAATATTAAAGGGAAGACATTTTGATGGCATTCAGGATATCAAGGGTAATAAAACGACCGCTCTGATGGCCATTCCAGAAAAAGAGTTCCAAAATTGCTTTAAAATGTAGACTAGGTGATGACATCAGTGCATAGCGTCCTGAGGGGAGTACTTCAAAGGTGACCATAGTGATATTCAGCAATGAGGTATGTAACACTTTTTCTAGGATAAATTCACAAACTTAATTATCCAACCTATACAGACACTGATAGGAACTGCACTAGAAGATTGTTATTGTCTCAAGATGGTATGATTTTGTGACTCCCTCCAATGAGGCAATAATTTTTTTTGATTGTTAAATTTATTTGGGTGACATTGGTTAATGAAAATTACATAGGTTTCAGATGAACAATTCTACAGTACATCATCCATCTGTTGCAATATGTGTTCACCACCCAGAGTTAGTTCTCTTTCCATCACCATGTATTTGAGTCCCCCTCTCTCCTCTCCTCTCCCTCCCCCTTACCCTCAGGTAACCAATAAACTACTGTCTGTGTCCATGAGCTTTTGTTTTTTTGTTGCTTTAGGTTGTAAGTTCTACATATGAGGAAATTCATTTGGTTCTTGGTTTTTTCTGTCAGGCTTACTTCATTTAGCGTGATGATCTCAAAGTTCGTTCATGTTGTCGTAAATGGCCATGTTTCATCTTTCCTTATGTCTGAGTGATATTCCATTGTGTATATGTACCACAGCTTCTTTATCCAGTCTTCTATTGAAGGACACTGTTCACATGACTAGGCCACTATGAATAGTGCTGTGATAAACACTGGAGTACATATATCTTTGCAGACTAAGGTTTTAAAATTTGGGGGGTAGATTCCCAAAAAGGGATTGCTAGATCACACGGTAACTCTATTCTTCATTTTTTGAGGACCCTCCACACTGTCCTCCATAGCATTTGTACCAGTTTGCACTCCCACCAGCAGTGTACCAGAGTTCCTTTTTCTCCACATCCTCTCCAGCACTTGTTAGTCCTTGTCTTGTTGATAACAGCCATTCTCACAGGTGTGAGGTGGTATCTCATTGTGGTTTTGATTTGCATTTCCCTGATAGCTAATGAGGATGAGCATTTTTTCATATGTCTGCTGGCCATTTGTATGTCTTCATGAGTGAAGTGTCTATTCAGGTCTTTTTCCCATTTTTTAATTAGGTTGTTAGTGGACCAATAATTTTTCATGAGTATCTTTGTATAATAATATATATGTATGTGTACATATGCATCTGTGTATGTGTGTGTGTGTGTGTGTGTGTGTGTGTGTGTGATTTGTTTTTTCTTCATAAAGCATATTATCCTTCATTTACCCCCAGGGAGCTTCATTATATTGATTTTTTTTTAGCTTGTCAAAGCCATTCAGAATTCTAATTTTCTACGAGGTAAGAAATTCATTTAAAATATCAGTCCTTCAAGGGAGTTCCCTGGTGGTGTAGTGGCTTAAGGCTTTGGTGTTGGCGCTGTCAGCGCTGCGGCCTGGGTTTGTATTCCCAGCCGGGGAACTATCCACATACCAAAAAGCAAAAAAAAAAAAAAAAAAAAAAAAAAAAAAAAAAAAAAAAAAAAAAAAAAAAAAAATCAGTCCTTCAATGTCAACATGCAGTGTGTATCTAGAAAAAATAACTCAGAATATTTTTGTGAATAGTGAATCAGTTTCAGGAATTTATAGAAGATAAACAAGCACGTTTACCACCTAGTCTCATAAAAGAAAAGTTGATCAGGATAAAGAATATGAATGGCAAACGGTGAGAATCACCAATCTTTCCTGTTCCTCTTCCATTTTTCTCTTCTTTCAATAATATTTATTTAATGCCTCCATTTACTGTGCTAAATGCTATGCCAGGAAAGCATAACAGATGTATTTCTTGTCTTTGAAAAACTCAGATCCTAAAATAGGTATCACTGAAGTGAGAAAAAGGGTAAGAAATAGACTTAAAATATTCAAAGAATAACTGACTCTTTCAAAGTATATGTACTTTTACCTATATGTGCTGGTTGAAATCTGGTAGTAAAATGTTCTTCATCACCAAGTCTGACTTCGTGACATAAACAACAGTTTCTACCTTGCTCACCTCCGAATGACCTTTAGGAAGGACCCTGTCCGGAAAGAGATACGGTCTTTATTCTTTGAGCACTCCCGTTTTCTCACATCTAACTCGTTCCTGTTTCCTCCACCGCCTTTCTCCTCTTCTCCTCCCACACACTTACCACCTCCCTTTGCATACAGATGGACCCGTTTAAGTGCTTCATGTAGACTGAACTCTATAATCTCCTTGGAACCTCGATTCCCAAAATCAGTCTCAACTTTTTTCTTAAAATTACTCTCAAATTCTTTCTTCGTGATAAAGAATTTAAAGTGTTCCTAAGAAATAGTTATGATAAATCAAGTGCAGCTTCTTGCCCATAAAGAAATTTTGAATCTCTGGCATGGGGACTATAAATAATTCTTGGTGGAGTGAGGTGTAGATATTCTTAACTTGTAGCTGCATGGTTGGAAAAGGTCACAAGAACTATAAAAGAAGAGTTGGAAATGTTCTGGTAGAATTGAAATGGGGAGAGAAATGTCTTGGAAATATTCCAGCAATATTTGAGGAGATGCAGGATGTTCTAAGGAGTAAACCTAGGAGAGGAAAGAAATAATAGAATAGACAGTCTGGGATAGTCTTATAATTTAATTGTAGCTATAGATAAAAAATTGCACAGTAAATAAGAGAGACAGCAACAGAATTTTAATAAGTGATTTAATGGTTAAAGGGATGGGTGACATCCTTACTCTTGATGCAACATATAAACCCCCACAGCTTTCATTCCTTTGTAAGATGTGGTTAATGATGCTCCCCTACTGAGGAAATAGAAAAAAAAATAACAACAAATATCATTGCCAAGTTACCAATAAAAAAAATCCCTTAATAACAACTTTTCTGAATTTTTCAAAGCTTTATTCAACTTTTCCATAGATTTATTTTAACATGCTATATTTTTATTCTGGTAGCATACAGCTGTCCTATTAGGAACTCTAAGAGAACTTTTCCCTTTGCCAACTGAAACATACCATTTGTGTCTATAAAGTCCTTATAGTGATCATCATATTATAAAATAAAATTTGTGCTTTTATTTTTCAAAAAAATGATACTTGAGCAAGACTGGTAATGAGAGTGACAATAAATAAAAACATGATAATGAGGAAATGCTGAATCAGTTGAGCTACAATATTTAATATAAACCAAGTTATTTAAATTTTATTTCACAGAAAGAAATGCATTTAAATTACTATTTAGGTGCTCTCACACATTACTATTTACATGGTATGGTTTAAATTTGCTACTCATTTAGCTATGGCTCAGCTGGTAAGTGTGTTAATGAAGAAGGATGAGTTTAAGCTATTTATTTAAGACATGCAAATACTTCCACGCAAGCAAAAAAGTCTTCCCCTCTGTTGGGGCTCATATGTAGAAAAACAGTGTTTGTATGTGGATTCTTATGACAGTATTGGAGTTGATAAAAGTTTAAAGCTTGACAGGATTTGGACGTTCACTGAAAATAAAATTCAGTGCAGTTACTATGTTCACAGCCTCTTTATTTTTGCTTGGAGTTTTAAAAAATGCTTCTAGAAGAGGTGAATGTTTTTATTGATTAGTCAACCCCCAAATTTGTTACTATGTATAAATAATGGCTAAGTGTTTCAGCAAATTCTAGTTAAAAAAGTGACTGAAATCAACATTATTTGGTAAATTACTAGCAATTCCTTACTACACATTTGTCATATTTTGATTAAATTGTTTCCTCTACTAAGTACTAAATAATAAAGTAACTGCAGTCAGATATCATTTTGTCATGTCTGAACATTACTATTTCACAAAGAGCAATCATTTTTGGAATACATAAACTGCCTGTGAAATAATTTCATTTACCTTTTCATTGGTGTGTAAGCCTCGTTAAGGCAATCCTTAACAAACCCCCTTTAACGATTAGCCGGGAAATTTCTTCATATAATCAGCACTTCTCTGACACCAAGCAGAACACCTTTGTCCGAGGAACTGGGGGTGGACCAAGTTTTGAGGAGGACCTACAAAGACAGTTCTGGTCAGAGAGCATGAATAACTGCAACTATTCAATAGAGCCTCTATGGGGAGGGAAAAGGAATGTTCTTCAGCATCAGCATCATTCTGAAAAATGACGGAGGTGGGTTTCAACATTCTCCTTTCCTGTGTGTAACTGCGAAGCATCTGTGGGAGCAAATGCCTAGGCAGGCTGCGCAAACAAAAACAGAACATTTTCCATTTTAAAATCTCTTTCCCAGACATTGTGGAAGATGAGAAATAAAAGACAAGACTCGTCTTATAACATTTTAAGTTGGTAGTTACAGTGGCAACAGAGGAAAATCAGGATTTGCCCATGTTTCGAGACAATCATCTTAATTGATAATTTTCTTAATGTCCTCAAGTATAAGATTCACCTAAGTAGATAGAGGTAAATTGATGTAATGCTTTTAGCAAAAACATAGCTTATATTACTGTCTGGTCAGTTCAAAGTCTCCATGATGATTGTAGATCAGAAAGTAATTTGAAAAGGACAAATTCTACTCCCCCAATGCTTTGTGCTAAAGCAGTTCAAATTGCTGTTCAGATTACTTTTAAAAATTTGACATGCCTGAAACCTGTGTGGTCCTTGCTAACAGATGTCACCCCAATAAGTCTAACAATAAAAATGAATTATAAAAATAAAATAAAATAAAATAAAAGCTTATGAAACTCTAAATAAATAAATAAATAAATAAATAAATAAAAATACAGTACTGGGGAAAAAATTGACTTTCCTCAAGTAATAATTAAAATATTTCAGTTAGATTTGACTCATAACAATCTTTTTTGTGATCACAATACTAGATTAATTTTCCTAATCATACCAAGTTAATTTAGACTAAATGATTGAAAACACGCAGGAAAGTAGTAACTATACCATTTAAAATTGTTTTTTTCCTCCTCTCAGGTGTTTCAATACTTTTCAATGAACACATCACGCCTTGAGATTAGAAAATTTATACATTGCCTACTAAATTTATATAAGAGTCAGAAATCAACAAAAGGCCATTTGGTCTTTAGGTTGATGACAGAACATATTTTTAAATTACTCTACAATTGCCAGTTCTACTATCTCCTAAGTCTATTCACCATATAGTGTAAGAAAAATTTCCTAATTTTTTGGCATTTAGCAGATATTTGGGGGGGCTCCTTTACTGGCTGCCAGAGAAGTTATTTTAACAACATTTTAGGAGAAACATGTCATATATTAAAAATTCTTTATATCCTTAGTTATAGAATTTCTGTTCAGCTAGACTTAAGATGGTTCTCCATGTTGATTATTCTTTAATTGATTATAGTTGTACTTTTAATGTAGTCATGGGAGGAGGCAAGCACAGCATTTATCTACTCCCCCATCTTGGATTCTTATCCAAGTATTTATTGTTTCCTCTTGACCAGGCACTGTTCTCATTGCCAAGATACATAAATGAACTAATCAGATAAACATCCCTGCCCTTGTGGAATTCACATTCTAGCGGAGAAAGACAGACAATAAGCAATAAACATAAAGATAAGCCAATGTTAGGCTTATTGGAAAAGAAAAAGCAAGAATTAGAGTAGAGAAAGGGGGTCAGGAATGTGGGGGTTGCACTGGTTGGAAGAGTGGTGGACTTCAGTAACAAGAAAAAAATAGCATGTTATGAACCTTATTTAGTATGTTCTATTTGGAAAATGTCATGGCAATTACATATTTTTAAATTTCTGAGTCTCAGGGAAAGGGGCTATACTGTGTTTCAGTTTAATTTAAATCTCACTTACTATAAAGTAATAATATTTTAATATATTAAAGAAAATTCTTGTGGTTGTTGACAAGAAACTAGAACTGACTTATAAAGAGTAGGGTGGTTTTCTGGTTCTATTTTATTTTTCAAATTAGTCACCAGTATTTTAAGCTATAATGAAAGAATGACATACCACTATTGATAAATATATCAGAGTAGTGAGGTGATACTAAACGAAAGAAAATCCTGAGGTTGTTTAGAAAATTTACTCGGTCCATTAGGCTGGAAAGCTGCTGATAATAATAGAATATACGAATTATTTTAGAATTTCCCAGCAAATGAGATTAACATTGTCTCACCCCACATGCTCATTGTGTCATTCAACATTAAAAAAGTAATTCTCCATATGACATAGGTGGAATTCAAAATGCTATTCACTACCAAAATGCATTAAATGTTTTTGCTGAATAGAGAAAGGATTGTAAAAACCTGGATTATTTTTTGTGCATGTTCTTGCTGTCCTTAAATTTATACTTAGCTTCATCTCTGTTCTGTAATTTGAGAGTGTGAGGTAAAGTTGTTGCTGTAAAGTTTAATGTGTTGTGGTTTATGGGTGCAGAGCCTAACTCATCAAAAGTGTATTATGTAGGCCCGATTAGCTCCCCGGCAAAAGTCTTTTGGAATGCATATCACAGATCCTGCATGCAATTTGAAGATATGGATGGAGAGGTGCAGAGAAAACTGAGGAGGTATCCTTGACTATGCTTACTAAGTTCCAGAACTGAAATGGAAACATGTTTTCATAGTTTTCATGTATTTTAGTATCATGTCAGTCTCCAACTGGATTGCTTTTTTTTATAAATAACAATCATACAGATAAAACCTTTAAAAATAAAATTAGATGGTATGGAAGATATAAAATAAGTTATAAATTCTGTTCTTGAGAAGTTAAAAGTTTAATATAGGAAATAAGATACCTAAATAACCACAGAGCAGAGAGATGATAGGTGATGTGAAAGAAAGCTCTGAGATAATTTCGTGAAGAGGAGAATGACTTCAGAGAAGGCCTGGTGAGGAACGTGGCAGATGAGTTCTGGGAATGAGTCTTGTTAGAAATAATCAGAAGATGAGAAAAGCAGGCAAGTTCAGAGTGCATAAAATTACTAATACTGGAGCAGCGATCATACAGTAAAATTATCAGGACGGGGGGACTGCGGTTCTGCTAGAACAGGGCCCGGGAGACCCGGCGGCTGTGATCCGGCTCCCGGGCCGGGTCTCGGGTCAGTTCATTTTCAGCTCTTCCACATTCACACCTTCATATTTCAGTAACTGACTCGGTGAAGGTTGTGCATACTGAAGGTGGCAAAGGGACTCCTTGCAATTTATTTTCTCCTTTTGCTATTCCATTTTTAATGAACAGAATAACACATGGGGGAGGTTCATTTTCTAACAATGTTCATTTCACATTTAGATCTAAATTCCAAGGCAACATATGAGTCCTCGATTTAGAGCATGGGAGCGCTGTGTGGATGATGAGGGGGGAAGGACTTCCTCAGAGGAGGCACGGAGAGCAGACATCAGGAGAACTTCAGGTCATTAGGGATTCCCAGGCCATTTACTGCTGAAGGATTAAAGTCAAGTTCAGCTCCTGGGTAGGTGCCAACGAGGATAATTGCTTGTGGAAAAATTAACTTGGAAAAATTGAAAACTACTCTTTACTATATTAAACAATCTGGAAGCTCTCATTTTTTTATACTTCTGTTTGTTTCTGGGCAGCCTGATTAAAACTAGCACCTGTAGTTTTTATATTACTCACTTGCTGAACATTGGATAAGTAGAAAAGATATATACAAGTGAGCTGAATTTGGGGTAGGCTGCTTCAAATGTGTAGGTGACAGGATGAACTGCATTCCTGAGCCTTTAAAGGCAGTCATTAGCAAGCACACTGTGGCCACCACAGGTGAAATTTCTCTCATTAATTTTAATTGAGGAAAGTCATCTTTACTTCCTTTTCCTGAAGCCCACACTTCATTCCATGGTTTAATTATGTTATTAATGCACCTCACCAAAAAAGCAGCTCATCTCTTCTTGGTCTAATAATTGTCTTACAACATTCATCCAAAACTTCCCCACCGTCCTCGAGCCCTCATCTCTCCACACTCCCTCATTCTCAAGAAATGAGCTCACCCCTAATTTATAGAGGAGCTAAAAAGTCATTTAGCATAAACTCCATCTGTTCTCTTCTCCGTTTTGATTTCTAAAACTATAATGTCTCTCTCCCTAATTTGGCTCAGAGAAGAGGCATTTCTCCCCCTTTGCAAGGTGCAGCACTCTGGCCTGGCTCCCAGCTTCACTAAGCGTGGCCGGAAGGGTGGACGCATGAGCACCACCTGGGAGCTTGTTCAAAACGCAGACTCTTAGGAACAACACTGGAGCTAAGAATAAAAACCTGAGCATTGCAAAGATGCACCCATCGTTCGTACGTTTTGTTTCAGATCCTATTCGGTCCTACATCTTCCCCAGGACTGTTTCCCTTCGATTATTCATCTTGATTGTAATAGATGATTGTACTAGTGTATCTTCCTCTCTCTTGGCTTTTCAATATGCTCATAGCTTCTTCTTTCTTTTTCATCCTGTTAAGTCCTTCTTTTCCCACCACTTCTCACTTAGATTACACTTTTAAGATTCTTAGCATGTTCTTGGTTCTTGGTTCTTGGTTCTTGGTTCCCATTGTCTTGGTTCTTCACCTGATGTCATAGCCCATGGTCCCAGCATTGTTTCATGATTCCTGACATTTTATGTCTATGTTACCTTCAGAAGTGCCCAATGACCTCCAGTCCCCTGATTAAACAATCTAGACCTACTCTTCATGCCTTTAAATCTCTGTAGGATTTGACATTACTCATCATTCTCTTGAAACTTTCTCCTCTGACTCCCATGACATTAGGCTTTGCCCAAGGCTCTAGTGCATGGTGCTGGCTTTTTTTTTTTTTTTTTTTCTTTCCTGTTCTCAACCGTGGATGAAAGACTGGCATAGGAGAAGGCTTAGCCGTAAACCTGAGGTAACTTAATCACAGGAAATCCCCCATTACATTAGAAATTGGGGCAGGGAGATATTATTGCAGTATTCAAGTGTAAAGCAAAATGAAATCCAGAACTTGAATGCATATTTGTTCAAAACAAAAGAGAAGAAAGAACCGTATGGAAAAGTCCTGGGGACTAAAATTGCTGTAGGCCCCCATTAGGTATTTTTGGATGCCATCTCCTGAGGGTGGCAATAAATGACCTGAATAGCTTCTAAACTTTTTCTCATGATGTGGGGATTTTGGTATGATAATCATTCCTTTGATGGGAAGTACCTCAGCTGCGATTTTTTTATTTTTCAAGATATATTTTTGGCCATGATCTTTTCCTGCAGAGAAGTTTGAACATTTTTTATAGTTATGATGTGACTGCAAAAACTGTTTAAAATTAAAAACTCATTTTTTAGTTTTCCTTTTTCCTTCAAATATTTTTTTCCTAAGAGAATTTGAAGACTGAGGCTTCCTCGCCCTTGAGGAAATGTTAAGTGTTTTTGCAATTACTACTAATTTGAGTATTTTGAAATGCACCATCCAAGTTTGTTATAACAGAAAAGAGAGGGGACAGGGGGGCGAGGAGAAGCAAAGTGGACAAACAGGAGTTAGAGTGGGAGTTTCCCCACTACTGTCGAGAGCTTTGCGGAAGTTTCAGAGCGGCCTCTGGCAGCACGCTGGGGAGGTTGCAGCATCCTACAAGACAGTGACATTGTACATCCAGGCAGAGGAGGCTGGTTTTTTAAACCCCCATGTGACACACAAGCCATAGAAAACTACCTGACTTCAGAGACCAACCATGAACTTGGATATTAAGAATGGCAGTGTTTAATTTCCTGGAAATTAAAAGCACTGACGTTCGTATCCCATCACCCCTCCTACTCCACCTTACAACGTGCATAATTGTCTAGGTAGCACATAAGCCACTCCGATTTTGTTGTAACCTTGAGGAAGAGAAGGGGCCATTAAGTATAAAAGGTTGGAGTTTTCTGACAAAGAAAGGATGAAATTAGATCAATTTAAAGGAAGAAAAAGTTATTGACTACACATTCAAGTTTGCAGACTGAGACTCAAACTTGCAAAATGATTAGATTTAACAATGTTATTATGTATTTGTGGTTTTGATATAATGCTAAGAAAAGGCTTTCCCATTCCAAGATATTTTTTTAAATGATGCTGTAATTTTTCTAGCATGCTAATGGGTGTGTTTTTATTTTTAAATCTTCAATTCATCTCCAGTTTATTTTGGTGTGTTTTGTGTATAATAGGGATATTATTTTAAAATTGCTTCCAAAATGGTTAGCCAGTTTAATTATCATCTCAACCTTTTAAAATTCACAATGTCATGAAGTAAACACACTGGGAATGTGAAACCAGTTGTTCCTTTTTTCCCCTTCTTATAATTTGTCCGTTTAGTCTCTTTCCAGATTTCCTTCAGTTTTATGCCTTTTCAGTTTATTCTACCCTGCAGCCAAAATGATCTTTCTGAAAGATCTGCTCATGCCATAATCATTGCTGAGAAATATTTGAAAAGCTGCGGTGCATAAGAGGAATCTGCTCCCCCAGACAGAACCAGGATGCCTAGTAGGAAAATTTGGTACAATTTTAAATTGTCAAACAGTGACCTATCCTGTAACATAATATTTCAGACTGAGAGAGTACTCATCAGGAATGCTGTGGAAGAAATCACTTCATTGATAGAAAATTGGAATAAATGATTTAAAGATTCCACAGTTGTGCTATGTGTGGAGTTCTATAATCCAGAGCACAAAATGCAACAAATGCAGGAGAAAAAATTTACCATTGTTAAGATTGTAATCTCATTTAATCTGTTTAAACATATCTACTTTTCTATCAAGTGCTATTTATTCTATTCATTTCTATTAAGTGAGATTTCTGTTAATTTTTTAATAAAACAGAATTTTCTGAATATCTAATACGTATAACTATAATTGTTTCCTTTGTTATTGGTATAATATTTTATCAAAAAACAATATTCATATGAAACGTATATTCTCTTTTTCTGTTTTAGATATCTAATTAATTATGATAGCCTAACTACGTTGAAATACCAAAGCCGCCAAAAAATGTATAGACATTTTAAGCAATGTTATCTATGTATTACTTATCAAAGTTGAATTGAATTATGGTAGCAATGATAACGTTTGTTCGAAAGATGGTGTTAATGAAATAAATGCTAGTATCACCATGCAACAGGCAAGACAGTCAAAGAAAATGTCAAAAGCATGGTTGTCGTTTGAGGAGCACAAGGCCATTTTGTACGCACAGCATTTTGAAGTCGTATTTGAAATTTGAGAACGTTGTTTGAGTTTCTCCCACGTTCTCCTGACTTAAGATCCCTCGACTTCTACCTATGAGGACTTTAAAGGATGGTGCCACAGAAAACCGGCTACACTGGCGGTACTTCAGGAAGAAATTGAAACGGCATGCGCAGTGACACCAGCAGACACTTGGGTCAATGTTGCTCAAGCAGTAGTTTGCCATAGTCTCCGACACTGGTGGTGACCACTCTGAGCACCTCTTGTAACTGCAGAAGTCAAACCCAACTTGTATTCATCTTTTGTTATTGGTATATATTGAGTATTGCAATTTTAATACAGTTGATTTCCTGTCTTAAAATGTGTATAAATTTTTTGGCCCCCTCTGTATATTAGCCAGAATTTGACCTTAACATAACTCATTAAAGTGATTTCTTTCTTTTAGTATGGAGTAAAGTTAGTGAACTTTTACATTGTTTTGGTAAAAAAGAACATTGAAAAACCAAGTTTGTTGTACTGTTCAACAATATCCATCAGCACAACACTGACTATCATAGGAAATAGGCACAAGGAGAGGATCAGAACTTCCTGGCTGAATGATTTAGTCTCTGAACCACAATCTAGTTAAGAGTACAGCCACAGGGTTACTGACACATTAGGACTAGGGTCACAGTAGGTAATCAAGGACCTTGAGCCTTGACTTGATTATTATTAAATGTTTCCCTTCAGGAACATTACATTAATTTTCCATCTCAGAAAGAAAATTACTTCTTCAATAGTTACAACAGGGCTCTAACTAGGTTCCTGCACAATCTGGATATTGGCCAACTGCCTCGAGCTATGGTTGATAGATAATTTCTTCCCCCCTCCTCCACATACAAAAACTGTTCAGAAAAAAATCCAGCCACAAATGCCTCTATTTTTCATATTACATGGCTGGATACTTTCCAAACAGCCCTTGTATATGCTATATTCTAATTGTCTAGTAGTGGGAAATATAATTTGGTGCTACATGAATTTCTAAAAATGCTATTTTTAAAAACATATATGATCCAACTGCTAAATGACAGGGAGCCATTTCCCTGGGTAAAGGCTTTAAAAATATGTTGGTTTTGTAGTTCTGTGTATTTGCCTCAAAAATGTTTTAGTAACATTTCCCTATTTTTTAAATTTATAAGATTAAAAATGTGATAGAGCTTAGCAAATGGAGGAAGGTGACATAAAAAAAATAACAGCTCATCCGATCAGCAGATGTTTAAGAGTCTACTATATATACAACACTCGCAAAACTTTTTATCTCCCAAGAATAGCATACTTATTTGTATTGTGTTCACATCTACTTAATAAATTTTCAAGATTGCACAAAGGAGAAAAAACATTTGTCAAAACATTCCAGGCTTTGAACTTTTTACTTTATTTGCCATCTATATGAGCATTTTTTTGTGGTTTGATAACAGTATTTGGAACTGTTTCCAAGAATATATATATATATTTTTTAACTTTTATTAGTATTTATTTAATGTTGAATTGACTCCCTCTTCATAAGTTTCTGTTTCTTCTGGGATATCTTTTTCTTTTGTGCGGCTTCCTCTAGTTTAGGAACAACATGCTCTTTTTTGGGGGGCGGGGGGGTGGCGTGTGGGTAGCTCCCTGGTTGGGAATTGAACCCAGGCTACGGCATTGAGAGCGCCGAAGCCTAGCCACTACACCACCAGGGAACTCCCAACATGCTCTTTTTCATTTAGGATCATCTCAAAGTGGCAGGGAAAGCTCACGCATGAGTTAATCTGCCCATGAGCTCTGCAAGTTCTGTAAAGCATCTTGGAAGGTTTGTTCACCGGGATGTGCTCAATGACCAAAGAATGTACATCTAAGCCCTTAAGTTCAACATTGCTCTCTGCAGCTTTCAGCCTGTGCAGCAAAAATTCTACACTCTTTTGGGACCATCGACCCTGCCTCTAGCTCCACTGCTTGGCCTGAGCACACCGACCAACTCCACGATTGTAGCGACAGAATGGCACACATTGCTTCTGTAATGTGACATCCTTTATATACTTGCTGGCATGTCAGACAGGCATACCCTTGATGGCTTGGGCAGTTTCACAAGTGTTCTTAGAGCGAACACAAAGATTTAAACCTCTCGATTTACATGATTTTGTGGGGTTTTCTGGGTCAAGTGAATAGCAAACCACTTCCAGAGATCAACTCAGGCCACTTACAGGAAGAGAAGCAAGAATGCCAGATTCTTTGAACCACTATGTGTGTGGTGTAAGTTGTTCATTTCTTCACTCATTTTTACCAGAGAAATTCCTAAAAGCCACTTTATTATGAGGTTAGAATGGAGAATTATCTCTATACTACCTAAAAGGATAAAATCATACTATTTTTTCTCTCCAGGTGTACTCTGTGTTGTCGATAATTCAAACACTGGTCATAAGATAGGGTTGTGTTTTCATTCAACCTGTTTTTGAAAGTAGCCAATGCTTCAGCGTTAATTTTGCCCAAGCCCAATCCAATAGAGGAAACACTTCTTAAGTGTATTTGAATCTCAGTGTACTAGTTATCAATTGCTTTGTGGTACATCACCTAAAAACTCAATGACTTCAAACAACCACCACTTATTATTTATCACAATTCTGTGGGTTGACTGGGAGCGTCTTCTGGGTCTCAGGTAGGACGGCCGAATCTCTCTCCATCCACAAGGAAGCAGAACTGGGCTGCTTTGGCTTCTTTACGTGGTAGCTGGGTTCAGAGGGGTGACATTGATGGAGGTAAGACCTCTTGATGCCTTGTAAGGCTGTCATTCAGTGTCACTTCTGCTACCTTCTATTGGCCAAAGAAAGTCACAAGGCCAGCTCAAAATCAAAAAGATGGAGAAATAGTCTCAATCTCTTTTTTGACTGGGTGATTGGCAATGGCAGTTCCTATAATATATGGGGGGGGGGGGGCGGAATTGGCCATAGTTTGCAATCGACGTACCAACTCTGGGAAATAAGGAAATAACTATGAGTGCAATCTGATCAGTTACCATAACTAAGTCAAAATCCCCAAAAAACAGAAAATATAGACAATGCACAACCCAACAAAACAAAAATTTATACAGACAAATTTGAAGAGATACTTCACAATAAAAATACATAAAGACCCAAAAGGCTCATGCAAAGATGCTCAACATTAGGGAAATGTAAATTAACACTACAATGACACCTAACACAGTTTACTCATTCTGTCTTTCATTTATGTAACTAAAATGTATTATTTTCTCAGTGCCAAGTATTGGGATAACCATCATTATATAAAGGTAATGCACGTTTCTCAAAACTCCCAGGATGAACAAATTGATGGCAAAACACAGTAATGACTATTAAAATAGAGAGTACACAAAACTTATAAAGGCACAAAGGAAAAAGTGACCAAAATTTGAGAGACTAAAGAAGGAAAAGGAAGAGTGATTTCTAAATAATCTTGAGGAAGGTGAGGGTTTATAAGAAATAATAAGGAGAAAGGATATTCCAAAAAAAGAAGCAAGCCTGTGCCAGAGCATAGAGGCATGGTAAAATACAGCAGGTTAGGGGGGACATAAAGAAGCTTAACCTCCAAGGGAAAGGAGTGAGGTTAGTTGATGGGTGGGTGAGCTACACGTCGGGCAACGAGAGGCTCATGATACACCCTTTTCTGCTCTACTGTTTCGTTCTTGGTGGGCCAGCACTGAACACAACTCCTCCACGGAGTCTGTCCATCTCTCCCTTTTCCCCTTCTCCCCCTGAAGAACAAAAAGCCTCAGTAACACTTTGTGTAGTTACCACATTTCCCTTCATGTTAAGCATTTTTATTTTCGTGTTTAATCTTCCCTGTTAGACGGTCAGCCCCTGTTATTCCTGACCTATGTAATTTTTTTTCTTCAATACTTTCCAAGATTCTTTACTTTGTTAGGTCACCAATAAGTGCTTGTTAAATAATTTTTTAATGTATCTATCAATGACATTTTGGTATATGACAGTATGTTAAGAAGAGAAGGCCAAATACAACGTAGTTTACTGTAAGTATGTCAGGTTTTAGGTGGAAATAAAACTCATTGTCAAACTTAGTCTTACATATTGTACATTTTCTTTAAAATCAAGTGATTTTATGCATTTAAAAATGATTATTGTTTTTATATATTTTTTTAAATTTTAGAATGTTTATCATTTAATACATAGATTCCTTTATGCCATATTTTAAGTTGAACCCAGCTTTCTTGGCCTTACACGCTAGACTTTGTTCTCAGTACTAGCTCTTTGTCCTGAAATTACTTTCTAATGATAATTCATAGGAGATACATTAAACACATTAGCAATGTGAGATACAAAATGCATTCATATATAGACTACTAACAAACTCAAAACACACTCTAGTGATTCTTAGAGGGCTGGTTTGGGGATAATGGTGAATAGTTTGTTTTAACATCTCAAGGAGTATAGTGTGGATAGTCTGAAAATGAAACATGATCTAAAATTATATATAAACTATTTTTAGAATAAAAATGACACAAAACAAGGCTAGGCTAACATATGTGAAGATACAGTAAAAAGAAAACACACAGAGAGGTAAGAAAATAAAGTTTTAATACTTAGTGTGTACTGGACCTATATGTATTAAGTGAGAACTACTCTCTAGATAATTTAGAAAAGAAAAATATTTTTTTTATTTCACAAAATTAACAAAGTTCATTGAGCATCTATTTTGTATTAAATACATGGGGCTTTTATTATTTAGCTATATTTGGATAATAGCTTTCACTTTCTACTTTATATTACATGTCTAAACAGAGACTTAGTTTCTACCCAGAATTAAAGGACATTTCAATAATTTATTCCCAAATGTAAGAATTTATCTTCTAACTCCTGTCAATCCTTCATCAATCAGGCAAGTCTCTAACAAAACATATGGGATTGTTACCAAGCTATGATGACCTGCAGGCACTGTTGAGTCAAGAATGAAAATTAATTCCATAGACAATGACCTTCTTCTGGAAATGCTTATGTAGTCAAGGTTTGCATTCAATCACTCAAGGAAGATGTAGTCTACTTGATTTAAGAGAGGCCTTTTCTTCTAGTACTATATTGCTTGCTATTAGGGAGGGTGTTTGTCAGGATACAGAGTTCTCTGCCTCTTTTTAAATAGTGAGGTTCACTTAAAATACTTTCCAGTTGTGAAAAAGAATAGTAATGCTCATTTCCTCTCAACTGCAACAATGATGTCCAGTGCATCAAGAACAACAATAATTTGTAATGTATTTTATGTGTCACAGAATGATAATGAGTAGCATTGTTCCCATTTTGCATGCAAAGATACAGAGATTCAGCAATGTTACCTTGCTTGGCCAAGGTAACATTTTAGTTCAGTGTTGGAAACAAGATTTAGAACTGTGTGTTCTGACTTCAAGTTCAGAGTTTTCTTAATTCTTCAACTTCTCTCTTTCAGAGAAATACTATTGTAACAGTACGCTCTCCAGATTGGTCAGTGTGCTGAACCCTCCATATAAATTCTGCAAACTTCAAACTAGACTTTTTTCCCCTCTACCTCCAATTATGAAACCATAGCTTCTCCAAGGAATTTGTCCTTGCCTCGAAAAGAGATTGCAAACAAATAGCCTTTCCTAGTTACCTGTGATTAAAATAATCTTTATCCCAAAACATTTGGAATCAGCCATTAAACCATACTAGTCTATCTTTTAAACACATTTTTAATGAAGTAAAAGCCTAAATTGTATCAATTGAGTTTTAAAAAATGTTTCTAACTTTAGCTGAATTTAAAAACAAAGTTGGGATATTTTCTCAACCTACTAAAGTAATTAATTCACCTCCTGGCTCAGTGCCTCAAATGGATTAAATATAAAACATGAAAATTGCTTTCAGTTAAGGGGCAGTGAAATGAGATTGCATGAGAACTTAGTAAAAGACTCACAAGATCAAAGACAGCACATTGGCAGCAGGTCAGGGCTATCTGTTTAAGCACAGATACTCTCATGGTTCGAACAATTGGCATTTATGTGGAGCTATAAATAAGCAGGCTCCATCAAGCAAGTGTCCCCAGTTTCTGGCTTTTAGAAATCTCTGAGAAGAGGTGTATATTTATCCTGGATTTTTGTGCTTATTGGCCACCAACAGGTTTTTAGAACCAAGTATAATATTATTGGCATAAAGGGAAGGCTATCACTGGATTTAAAAAAAGAAAAAAATAATAACTACAGAAGATAGGTATAAGATTCATGCCATGTATTCCATAATCCTAAATTCTGAATTTACCCTTTTAGCTCTTATAGTTATGATTCACATCATATTTATGTTTGTTTCTCTCCTTCCTAGCACAAGTCTTGGCACATAATAGGCTTTTCAAAAAATATTTGATGTCAGAATAATTAGGGTGTTGAGTCAGGGACATCCAGAATCTGTCAGGAAGCCAGTATAATAGAGACTGTGATTAGACTCTGGAGTCAGACTGTCTGGGGTCAAAGATTCATTCTATAGCTTACTAGCTTTATAATCTCTCACTATTTAAAAAAGGAAAAAAAGTGGTCTAAATCCACTAAATAAAACATGGTGCACAATAAACTTAGCACAGTACTCAGCAGATAGTAAGTACTCTCAGTAAATGTTATCATTGATTGTTATTGGTCTGGAATCCCATATTTGCCAACCTTAATCATCAGATCTCCGTGGGTCACAGAGAGAAATGCAAGATGAACGAAGCTTCTACCACGTGAATACCAACTGGATAAATTGGATAAGTGACTAGACAAAAAGGCGAAGATAAATGACTAGTGGGAGATTATAGAAGTTGTACTCAGGGTCTATGCTTGTATTTGGCCTCTTCTAATCAATATTTTTATCTGTGACTTGGTTGAAGATTTATCACATGGGAAGACTATCTGACATGCCTGGTATAAAATAGCATCTAATGTTTGCTGATTTAGCTTTTCTCAGCTTCTCACTACCTGTGAAATAGCAAATTATCAAAATATCAAAAACTGAAAGTGATGACCCATGCATTGTGGGAATCCAAGAGGAATTTAACACTATCAAAATGATTTAAGAAGTTTCTACATTAATTGATCACAATGATAATAGACTGAAATATATTCATTTTACCTAATATTATTGACCACCTACAATGTGTTCATCACTGTTCTAGGAACCTGGGATCTATCAGTGAATAAATCATAGATACCGCTCTTCATTGAACATGAGGGATAGACACATGGTAAACATAATGAATAAATAAAATAAATATATATTTTGTGTTTGATGGCTTTAAATACTATGAAATAAATTGGGGGGGGGGGCGGAAATGGAGAATATTGGCAGAGGAAGGAGTCACAGTATTATCCAGGGGTGGTCAGGGAAGGCCTCGTTGAAAAGGTGAAACTGGAGCCAAGGCTGGAGGAAGACTTGAAGAAGTGAGGGAGTTGGCTATGGAGACGTCTGAAGGAGGCATATTCCAGGTAGAGAGTAGGACTGTGGGGAAGGCTCTGAGATGGAAAGAACGAAAGAAGGAAAGATAAGTCATCTCTTTCCATGCTTGTTTGTAAATGAACAAACCATAAAATAAGCCAGAGGAGTTTGTTTTAGAAAAGAGGAATAGCACCAAGTATATAGATAATGGAGTCAGAATCACAATTTAAGACAGGCCAAACTGAATGAAATGAATTTTAATGGGGATAAAGTCCAGTATTGCAATTGAGTTTAAAAAGAAAAGAAGTACCTATCATATAACAAAGACTTCGTTTAACAACAGGCTGTATCAAAGATACCTGGAGATTTTAGTTGATTTTTTTAAAACCCAATTTGAGTCAACATTGGGAGTGGCTGACAAAACAGCTCTGATAAAAAAAAATAAAAATAAAAAAAAAGTGCAAAGCTACTATGTAGTATCCAAAACCAGGCAATTGATACTCTGGCCCACTCTGCGTGGTTGACCAAATCCTGGAGTATGTTGATCGATTCTGTGTTCCACACTTGAAAGTATACTTGGAGGAATGCAAACATTATGTTAAGAATAACAGTATGACATCTGAGAAACAGCTTACAGGACTGACACTGAAAGCTAGAAAAGGAAAGGCACAGGATAGGATAAGAACATACGTAAATAGCTGCAAATAAACTTCATATATGGGACACTTTCACATAATTTTTTCTTGTTCAATCTTCACAAAACCCACAGCTAATTATTATTATTATTTATTACCTTTTTTACTACCTCAGTTTTATGCCAAAGATTGAGTTTGAAGAGAGGCCAAGTTTGACTTGAGCCTTCAGGCAACAAGCAGACATGCTCCACTGAGTCTCCGTAAGCTCACGCCCAGCTCTGCTGCCTCCGGAAGTCTCCCTTCCAAACACTCCTCTACCCGCTTCCTGGCACACTGAGGCCGGAGGCCCAGCGCTCTAAGGTGCCAAGTGATTGTCAGTTACCTAAAGTCTTGTTTCTTCTTTTCTTTTTTATCTTCTTTTTGCTCTTATTAGCCTCAGCTCCCAGAAAATTTCACTCTTTCCTCCAGCTTGAAAATGTATTAATATCTATTAACTACCTAGCATGTGAGTGGCAGGAGAGGAGATGGGAAGGGAAGAGGAGCTTAAAGAGATAAAGATGAATAAAAGACCTGGGAAATTGGAACTATATATACATCATACCTCAGTCATTCTGTTTCTAGAAAAACTTTGCATGGCCGTATAAGAAGACAGGTAGAAAGATATTTCTACCATGAAAGTAGTATGGTTTGCAACGACGAAAAACTGAGTAGTACCTAAAGGTGCATCAGAAGAAACATGGATTTGCAGACAGGTAAAATGAACGAACCAGAGCTATGTAAGAGGTACAGGGGTGACAAAAAGAATGTTCAGTGGGAAAAAGAAAGTTACAGAATGATATGAAAAATGTGATGCCACCTATAAACATTTTAAACTCACTAAGGAATATTGCACATATGTCTCTCTTGCTTTTCTTGCCTCTGTCCTTTCAAGAGTTGCCTTCCTTGTCACTTCACTGTCCCCTCTGTTCAGATTTACCTATTTGCTCTTTTCTGGGGACTTGAAATCTCCAACTAAGGTGGGTCCTTATCCTGGGACGAAGCAAGCAGACAGGCCTATCTGGGAATACTTCCAGCTGAATCTTATTCATCTTTATTTTTTTCATACTTCTTATCTATATACCTTTTCTTAGAAAGTTCATCCCCATTGCCTAATATAAAATTATTTCCCATTTTTCAAGATCTAATTCAAACCAATTTTCTCTAAAACACTTTCATGATTACCTCTAATTGGAATTCAATTCTCCTCTTTCCTATTTTCTCGGTACCTTTCTCCACCACTGCTGTAGGATGCCTCGTCAGATTACTTATATATGTCCACGTCCCCACTAAACTGATCATCTCTAGAGACCACGGGTTTTATCTTCCATGTCTCTGTATTTCTCCTCAGTACCTAACACAGGTGGCCCACCATAGAAAGTGCTCAAGAAATGTTGGTTCAATCCTGAAACTTTGTTGTCTGAAGACTACTTGATCTCTGGACACCACATTGCCTGGAACCAATTTTTTTTTTTTTGGGGGGGGTCCTATTTTCTTAAAATTAGTTTAGTGATCTGTAACCAGGCTTAACTAGATTCTGGATCAATTGTCCCACTCTCTACCTTGTCAGAAATCTGACTTAAGATATCCATCATCTCATTCCTGTCATAACCCTCTGCCCCATGGTTCTATCCTCTCTGGGCAGTGAGTGTGTGTGTAAGGGGGGAGGGTTCTAGTTTCACACCATTTTTACTTATTTTTATTTTTCAGATCTATAAATTAGTTAACAAGATTGAACTGTGCCTAATTTTTTGAGTTATTTCCATGCTAATCTTTAACATCCACGATATATAATATTATCAGAGAATATTTTGAATGGAGCTTCCCAATTAATTGCAGGACTAGAATGTTAATAAGTTGTAAGAAAAATTACTGGAGGCTCTGGGAGTTTTCTGAAAGGCATTCTGAATTAGCATGTAATGTGGATGTTTCATTTGTAGCTAATTTATAATTGAATGCAGCCGAATGATAACCAACCCCAAAAGAAACTCATCTGTGTAGCATAATTCTGATTTTTTTCCCCTTAACAGATAGCTTCTTATGACCAGAACAACCAGTTCACATTTTATTTTTATCTCTCTTCATCATTTTAGGTTTACTTCTATCCTTACTGAAATACATCCTTTAGTAATTCTTTCAGAAAAACTGCTGGGTGGGAGGGAATCAATATACTCTTTTTTTTGAAGTGGCTTTATTTTCCCTTTTATGTTGAATGATACTTTAAAAATATTACGCATTTTTGGTTTTGGGCATATATTGCTGACAGAAGTTCCATGTCAGGTTAATTATTATGCCTTTGGAAGTCTGTCTTTCCTCTCCATTTAGGTTTCAACAGTTCCTATTTATGAATTGTTATTTTCCCTTTTACTATTACTATTTCTAGGTATAAATATATTTTCATTAATTCTACTCATTGCACAGGTATATGAGGACTGTCCAGAAAGTATCCAGCCATGTAATATGAAAAATAGAGACATTTTCCCAGACAACCCTCCTACTTTCAATTTAAGAGCTCAGCTGTTTCCTGTCTAGCTAAATCCATAATCCTCAGCTTCAATGTTAGAACACTTTAAGCCCAGGTAGTTTTCTATAATTCTAGAAAATTCTCAAATCTTTTCTAATTCTTCCAGATAACTGTTAGACATAGATCAGAGTTTATCAGTTCGGTCTCCTTTGCTCTTAACTATACTTTCATACTTTAAAGTCTTTGTTTCTCTACTGCATTCTGAGTAAATTATTCTCTGTTATTTATTCTCTCTTTAAAGTATGTTTGGCTCAGAGTCTTGATGTGTTTTGTAATTTTGATTTGCAGACTCTTTTTTAAAGGCACATATTCTTCCTCTCTTCAATTCATTTACTCCTTCCAATCCAGCAGTTTTGTGGGTCCATCTGCACAATTTTCTGAAGAAACCAACTCAGAAACTTTTATTATAGGCTTAGAACTGCTCTGTGATAATAAATGCACAGTTTTGCTCAGATCCTTCCTTAAAAGCTTATCTGGACCTTCCTACCTCCCCAGGCATCCAGTTCAACAAAGCCGTAGGCAACTGTCATTAGCAACTCTTTCTAGCCTCCTTCATAAGAGAGAAGCCACCATGCCCCTAGGTTCAAGTGATATCCCTGGCTTTGGCACTCTACCTCCAATGCAGTTTTATGTTTCTTGCAACCAAAATACACCAAGTCCTGGCACCCTCATTTCTTTACCGCTTCTCAAAAGTCTATGGTTCTTTTTGTTTCTGGTCCGTGAACATGCGTGACCTATCTTGAGTATTTGTTTTCTCCTTTAACATGTTACATGTCATCTCCAAGTATGTGTAACTGGAGTTGGGGGAAATGATGCTGAAGTCTATTCTGTCCCACTATGACCTACATTCGAGCTCTTCTTAAAGCAATCTTTCTTATCTCACTGAAAATCTTCTCTTCCTTTACCAAATTAAGTCGTGAATGTTAGTTTATGAGATTCAAATTCCTTCAAATAAGCCCGAGATTATGAGATTGCTCCTCAGATGTAAGCAATCACTCTGGTTCATGCCCATCGACTTTTTAATTCCAGTTAAATGCCTGTCAAATATGTCTATACTGTTCTCTACTGTTAATGGGGCAGTAATATCATTTCACAAAACCAACTGGTGCTTAGTGTTTATTTAAATCTGATGAAACAAGGGAGAATGTCACACTGTACAAGATATGGAAAACTTTGATTATGTACAAGCTTGTCCGACCTGCAGCCTGCAGGTCACATGCGGCCCAGGACAGCTTTGAATGTGGCCCAACACAAATTCATAAGCTTTCTTAAAACATTATGAAAATTATGTTTTCTTTGTTTGTTTGTTTGTTTGTTTGTTTGTTTGTTTAGAGAGACGGGGTCTTGCTATGTTGCCCAGGCTGGAGTGCAGTGGCTATTCACAGGCACGGTCCCACTATTGATCAGCACGGGAGTTTTGACCTGCTCTGTTTCCGACCTGGGCCAGTTCACCCCTCCTTAGGCAACCTGGTGACTCCTGCCCAGGGGAGGTCACCATATTGACACCGAACTTAGTACGGACACCCGGCACTGCGTACTACAGCCCAGAACTTCTGAGCTCAGCGATCCTCCCGCCTCAGCCTCCCGAGTAGCTGGGAGACCACAGACACACACCACCATGCCCGCCTGTTTTATTTTTTCAGCTCATCAGTTATTGCTAGTGTTAGTATATTTTATGTGTGGCCCAACACAATTTTTTTTTCAAAGGGGCGTAGGCAAGTCAAAAGGTTGGACACCCCTGACGTTGTAGAACCTGACACATGGAAAGGTCCTCCTTTATGTTTAACCTTATAAATTGACCATTACATGAAGAATCTACCTCCTTCATGAAGACTGCAAAATTTCAACAGATAGATGATAGATGATACATAGATAGATAGACACACATGAGGCTCCTTGAAAGGGGAGAATGGGAACTTAACTCTAAGCTGTATCTCTGTCATAAAAATGCTGTTTTTACTTAGATTACCGTATTTTCTGCACCATAAGCGCACTGGATTATAAGGCGCATGCTAAAGCATACGGTCTACAAAACAAGGTAACGGAAGCAAAACAGTGAGTTGAGTTGAACTTTATTCTACTATTTAACAATACACTCACATTATTTTTTAATCAACCTTCACCCACAAATCCATGTCTCTTCACTGGTGCCATTTTCGGGGGTCCTTAGACAAACAAATGTTTTGCAGCATATACCGGTAGTACACCTACCGGAGGGAGGCGTGGCGGAGGTAAGTGCACGTACTGTACGTATTACGTAATGTTCTCTGATTGGTTTAGCGCTGCCAGTGTACGTAGTGTATTACCTCCCTGTGTAAGCGGGCAATGGTCCACAGTCAATCAAGCGGAGCGCTTCCCAAAGTCGCACAACAACATTTTTACAGATTTGGGAGCTCAGTGCACACATAAGGCGCACCAGATTGTCAGGCGCACGGCCGATTTTTGAGAAAATTTAAGGCCTTTAGGTGCGCCTTATAGTGCGGAAAATACGGTATATGTTTTAGTTGGTAGAGTTTTGAGAAGCCTAGTGAACTATGGCTGCAAAAAATAGCAATTGCCTGATAAACGGTAAGCAACAATCACCACTCTCAAAGAACCTAGTTAAAAATAATTAAGAATTTAACCACCGCTTTTTCCAAATTATTTTTCCAAAACATTTACATGTATTTATTGGTCTGGGGGAGATGAAAAAGAGAAAAGGATGTTAATGGAGAATGGAGAAACAATTCATAAAAGCTGTGGTCCAAGATCTTCCATTTTTGACTTTCAGTATCTCAAAGAGTACATCACAGAATTTCTCTGCCTACAAAGTAGGAATGCTAATATTTGCCATATCTTCAACTAATAAACAAACACTCTTTGAGTAACTTAAGATTAAGACTCAGTGTAAATACTGCAGAGTGCTCATTTTTACTAACATTTTTCAAAGGCTTCTAAAAACTTTAATCCATTTGAAAATAATTGCTTAATTACATAAAAAGGCATGAACACCTGACGAAATTAACAATTTACACCCTGTAGGAAAATTCACATAGAGTTGTCCCATAAATTTACAGTGGGAATAAATTAGATCTATAAACTTGGAGCCTTAGGTCAGTCTAAAAGAGTTTTACTCAAATCTAAAGCTTTTTCCAACTGTAAGAAAAAATTTAGCTTTGTTTTACGTGATGAAGAAGTCATCAAGCATACTGCTCTTACACAAGTGAGTGACTCAAAGTGCTATTTCTCTCAGCAATTATCCTATGAGCTACAGCAATCAAATGAATTCAGGAGATGCTATGGGTCACAGTAAAATGCCAGTGCCAGTGTTTCAATGAAACATTTGAACATCATCAAATGAAGAGTCGTGTTACGGGCAGGGCTAGCGTTTTAAAAAGAGCCATGCCTGCCTATTCATCCCCCACATCTGTGTGTGTCGGGAGGGGAGAAGGATGAGCTTAAAGTGCTCCACATTTTTTTCATTTTTTACCACGTTTATTTTTAAAACATCTCTTCAAATATCACTAATGATTGATGTCTGCGAATTTTCCCAATTCAGTTGTCTTTTGTTGAACCTCCTCTACTTCAATGTCTCTGCAGCATTAACTACTCCCTCTTCTACAGTATTTCATGCATATGCTCAGGCAGAACACAGCACTTCCCAGATTCCTCTGATAACCTCGGATGGAACTTTTCCCGTTTTTATATACCTTAAAATCATCCATACTTTGTTTCTACTATCTCGTATATTGAAATCTCTCCAAACTACATCTCTAGCCCAATTCCTCTCCCAGTCTTTAAGTTTATATTCTTGAAAGTTTTCACTGATGTGGCCCAGAAACCCATCAACTCAGTGTGTCTCACAGAATCCTGCTATGGGAGCCTCCAAGTAACTCTGTTTAATATCATTCTGTTAAGTCTTTGTCCCATTTCTTCAATCAAATCCCAGACATGAGCCCATGTACAGACCCAGAACCCCTTGAATAAAGGAGAGGTGAGGTTCCTTTGAAGAAGCACCCCAGTACACCACTGAAAATTTATACTGATAATTTTTCTCCCAGCATTCCCCAAGGGACCTATGACCTTTAATCAGGATAACTGTGCATTGGGGAAAAGGAAGTAATTAGACTGTTCAGGGGCTATTGGACATTGGGGCTGAACTGATGATAATTCCAGGACACCGAAATCACTGTGGTCCACCAGTTAGAATAGAAAATTATGGAAGGCAGGTGCTCAATGGAATTTTAGCTCAGGTCCATCTCACGGAGGATCCAGTGAGTCCCCAAACATATCCGGTAGTTATTTCCACAGTTCTGGAATACATAATTGAAATACACATACCTAGGCAAGGGCAAAATTCCACATTGGTTCCCTAACTTGCGGAATGAAAGGCTAACATGGTATTATAGCAAAGGCCAAGTAAAAGCCATTAGGACTGCCTCTACCAAGGAAAATAGTAAATTAATAGAAACACCACATCTCAGGGGTAGGGGTGGGGATTGCAAAGATTTGTGCCACCATCGGGGACTTGAAAGATGCAGGAGTGGTGACTCCCACATCATCCCTATTCAATTCTTCTATCTAGCCTGTACAAAAGACAGACGGATCTTGGAGAATAACAGTGGGTTATTGTAAACTTAACCAGGTGGTAACTCCAATTGCAGCTGCTGTACCAGATGTCACTTCATTACTTGAGCAAATTAACATATCCCCTGGTACCTGGTATGCAGCTATTGATCTGGGAAATACATTCTCTCTCTTCCTATCCTGTAAGTCCTACCACAAGCAGTTGTTCTCAGCTGACAAGGCCAGCAACATACCTTTACTGTCCAACCTCAGGGGTATATCAACTCTCTAGCCCCATGTCATAATTTAGTTCACAGGGATCTTGACCACTTTTCTCTTTTACAAGTTATCGTGCTGGTCCATTATAGTAATGGCACTATGCTAATTGGACCTAGAATGTGAGAAGTAGCCACTGCTGTAGAATTATTGGCAAGACACTTGCATGTCAGAGAGTGGGAAACAATCTGACTAGAATTCAAAGACCTCCTCCCTCAGTGAAATTCCTAGGAGTCTACTAATGTGAGCAAGTTGGAATATCTCTTTTAAGGCGAAAGATAAGTTATTGCATCTGGCCCCTCTATAACTAAGAAAGAAGCACAATGCCTAGTAGGCCTCTTCAGATTTTGGGGGCAACATATTCTTTATTTGGGTGTGGTACAACTGACCAGAAAAGCTGCTAGTTTGGGGTGGATCTCTCCCTGGTTCTCAGCCCTTTCAGTTTGGACTAGAACTATACCACCAGCTTTCCTGATTCTCCAGGTTGCATATGGCAGACTGTAGGACTTCTCAGCCTCCATAATAATCTGAGGGAATCTTTCATAATAAATCTCTTTCTATATGTCTATATATACCTATTGGTTCTGCTTCTCGGGGGAACCTCAACTGATTCACCAGGCCCCTTGTTACTCCCTAAATTGCTGCCACACGTTTTCCTGACACTGCTAACGTCTATCTTTCAAGACCCTTTGTAATTGTCACCTATTATAGACTAAATTATGTCCTTTCAAAATTTATATATTTGAAGCTTTAACCCTTAGCGTGACTACATTTGAAGATAGGGCCTTTAAAGAGGTAATTAAGGTTAAGTGAGAATATAAAGTTATGCTCCCTGTGAGAAGAGACATCAGGGATGCAGGTGCACAGAGAAAGGCCACGTGAGGACACGGTAAGGCTATCATCTGCAAGCCAAGAGAGAGGCCTCAGAAGAAACACATCTGCCAATGCTTTGATCTTGGATTTCCAGCTTCTAAAGCTGTGAGAATTAAACAAATTATCTGGTCTGTGGTAATTTGTTACGGCAGCCCCAGCACACTAATACACCACTTCTGGCATGAAGTCATTCCACATGGGCTCTTCCCCCATGGAACACTTTAAAGCACTCTCTTCTGCACTGCCATTACAGTACTTATTTTTTAACTTTTTGTCTTGAAACAATTTTAGATTTAGAGAAAAGCTGCAGAAATAGGACAGCGAGTTCACATATGTCCTTCACCCAGCTTTCCCTGCTGTTAACATCTTATATAATCAGGAACGTAACATTGGTACAAAATTATTAATTAAACTACAAACTGCCTTCACATTTCACCAATTTTTCTCATGTTCTTTTTCTAATCCCACGTGGCATGTAGTTGTCATGCTTCCTTCGACTCCTCTAATCTATGACATTTCCTCCATCTTTCCTTGTTTTTCATGACCTTCATACTTTTGAAAAGTACTGCTTAGTTACTTGGAGGAATGTCCCTCATTTTGGACGTGCCTGATGTCTACTTATGATTCAGTTGAGGTTATGCACTCCTAATAAGCATGCGTCATATCAGCCGGGACACGGTGCCAATATGGATCTTTTGGGTGATGTTAACCAGGATATTTGGTTAAGGGATTGTCTGCCAGGTTTCCTTACTGCACAGTTACTATTTTCCCCTTTATAATCAATAAATATCTTAAGGAAGACAATTTAAGATTATGCAAATATTCTGTTTCTCATAACACTTTGCCCATGAATTTCAGCATGCATCAATAGATCTTGCCTGCAACCATACTACTGCAGTATTTATCAGATTCTTCTATTTCCCCTATTTCTTCTGTATTCATTAATTTGGTCTCTTCTGTAAAGAAGTTGTCCTTTCTCCATTTATTTACTTATTCAATTATTTCAACTAATTTGGATTCAAATATTTATTTTATTTTATGTGTTATGATCAATCACTGTCATTATTTACTTTGCTGCTCAAATTATTTAAACTATGAGTTTTGATTCTGGAGCTCCTTAAATTTGGGTCATAGTCCCCTTTCATCTTCAAAGCCATTAGTGTCTCGTTACGTCTATCTCACTCTCCTACTTCCCTCTTACACTTATAATGACCCCTGTGATTTCATTGGACCCACACGAATAATCCAGGATATTCTCTCCATGTTAAGCTCAGCTGTTTAGCAACTTTAATTCCGTCTGTAACTGTAATTCCCACCTGCGCATAGAGTAACATACAGGTTCTATAGCTCAGGACAGAGACAGCTGCGGGAGGCCACTATTCTGCCCACCACAGTACTTATATTTCCAGTTCTCATCCAATATTTCATAATTTATTCTAATTTTACCCCTTTACTTCTTTACTTTATTTGAAACTTCCTTCTCTGACAATGAGAAACCTGACCCTCATAACTGGTAATACATTTACTTCTTTTTTTCAAGCCTAATATATACATAAAGTAGTTGTAGAATTGCTGACCCATGCCCTGTGAAAAACAAATGTAGTAACTATACAGCAGTATTTATGCTCAATTATTTATGTCTAATCTCACACAGTACACGACCAAATTACTGTTTTCCAAAGTTATTTAGGTTTCTTTTAATCTTCCCCATCTCGTTTATTATGGTTGATATTCATTTGTAATACAGTTAGTTTCACTTGTTACTGCTTGTATTCCATTTGGGATTCTTTCCATATTATGGTGAATTTTAATTAATCATTGTAGGGAACAGTATGAGAAACATTACTAGGATTCTAAGAGTTAGAACTATACAAAAATCTTACTCAAGAACTGTCACTTTCCCCTAATCCTCATTATCCAATTCCCATTCTTCCCTTCTTTCCACCCCTTTCTCACTCACTCCCTGTTTAAAGTCAGTGTTATTAGTTTGTCCTTCATCTTTTATTTGCACAAATGAGCTGACATGTGTGTATGTTCTTATATCCCCCTTTGTTCTTACATGAAGGATAGCATAATGTAAATACTCTTTAGAACTTGGCTTTTTGCACTTTACCGTATATACTAGAAATTACTTCATATCCTTCAATAGAAATCTTTCTCATATTTTTATAGTTGCACAGTACTCCATCATGTAAATATACTAAAGTTTATTCAACAACTCTTTTACACAAGGACATTTGCATTATTTCCAACATTCTGCCGTTAGAAAAAGGCTGCAGCAAATAATCTTATACATACAAGGGCAGTCCAGAAAGTATCCAGCCATGTAACATGAAAAATAGAGGCATTTATGGCTGGAGTTTTTCCAGACAGCCTTCCCGTGTATTTTCTTATTGGCATTACATCTTCAAGTAGATTCCTAGAAATTGGGTCACTGGTCAAAAGGTAAATGCATATGTATGGACAACTTCCCTTCAGGATTATATCAGTTTGCATTCCCAACAGTAATGTATGCGCATACTTGCTTCCCCACAGTCTTGCCAATATAATGTATTCTTACACTATTTAAAATTTTGCTAATCTTTTGGCTAAACATTGCTATTTCTGTGTTATTTTGATTACTATTTTCCTAATTCTGAATGAGTTCAAACTGATCTTTTTTCATACACGAAAGGGCCGTTTTTATATTTTGCTTTTGCAAATTGTGTGTTCATGCCTGTTTCCATTTTCCTATCAGTTTTTCTGTTCTTTTTTCCCCCAATTCTCCATCTGTTAGGAATATTAGTTTATCTATACAATATGCTATAAACAGTTTCTCTGGATGGTCAGTTGTTTTTATCTTTTACTTATTTTTTTTCAATGCCTAGAAACGTTTTATGCAGTCAAATTTACCATTCTTTTCTTTTATTGTCTTTAATCCTGGGTCAGTTAGAGAGCCTTTTCCTACTTCGCAGTAGAAGAGCAATTCATCCATCTTATCATTCCTCCAATACTGCATTTTGTCTTAAAGTTATTTGTTTCAGTCTCCGCTACCACCTCCATTAACTCCTCGCCACCTCACTAAATTTCAAGCTCTCTGAAAACAACTTCCTTTTTTATTATCCCTTGAGTAATTAGCTCATCACATTTTTTATGTTGTCTTCAATTAAAAATTAAGAAAGGAATTAAAGGGAATTGAATTTATATGAAGACATTAGCTTCACTCTAATAAACACCGTATTTCTAAACTTAAGGGAGAATGAAACAAATCAGTTACCGGTTTTGCCAAAATTAAGTAGATCAGTTTACAAAATAATGACTCTGAAGAGAAATATAAAGATTTTTTTTTTTTTGCAAATAGTGAATCTAACACCCATGTAAGTTAAGTGACTTGCCCAGTATCTTATGGCCAGAAGATAACTCGTTGGTCTATGAAGTCCAATCAAATTCTCAGACTACTAAACACCCCATCCTAGTATCCCAAGCTCTCTCAACTTTTCTTACTAATTAAATTAAGCTGTTTTTCAAAACTATCTACACTCTAATATAATCCAGACAGAATAGTTGATAAAAAATAAAAGATTTTTCTAAAAGGTTAAAAAGCAGCAGCCTTTGAAATGCCTGGCTGTGGTGGTGAAGTTACACTTTGAGTGAAGGAAACCCCATGGATTTTGATTCCAAAAAAGAACTGTTTTCCAAATATACTCTTGCTAGAAAGTCAGCTACATCACGTGTGAAAGACAAGATTTCCTGTTGATAAATAAGGAAACAACTGCTCAAACACAGCTCAATAAATACATCCTGTAGAGGTTTCAAACTGGTGGACAGCAGGCCAAGTACAGCTAATAGACCTGTTTTCTTTGAAGTGCAATACTGACCAACATTATTTTATATCCAAAACTTACTTACAAAAATACTCATTTTCACTGTTTCCTGAGAAATTAAAAGAACTGGCAACTCTGAGCTCACATTTTCACATGATATTTATTGGCCAGAGTTGAGAAGTGGCTGGTTCTTTTGGACAGATTATGCGCTCTTTAATTTACCACCGCCTCTGCCACTTCTCAGTGCAGCCCTCTTTATTCATCTACGTTCTACCAAGGCCCTGCAGGCATTTGAGTTTGTAACCATTGGTAAACTTACTGTGGGTGCTAATGGGTAACAAGCTCAGTTTAGATTTTCATTATTAAAACAATTAGGTACCCTTTTTTTTTTATCATTTTAGGTGTCGAGAATTTTTAAGTACTTTATATATAGTACATGATTTAAATCTTACAAAAAGCAAGTGACGTCAGAAACATGGCAGTGCTCCTTGATCACTCCCCTTGAGTTACAATAAGTTAAACAGCTAAATTCAACAAAGGATTTCCCACACACATACAAATACTTCTGAGAGATACATGCTTCAAAGCATCTGAAGATGGGCAAATCGTGGCAAACAGGAGAGGAAGGACCAGGGAAGAGTGGAGATGAGGGCCAGAGGACGCAGCCCGGAGCTCACTGCAGTCCAGGAAGCGGGGAGAATTGAAGAGACAATACTTCCTAATTCAATTTAGGAAGCCAGCATTAATTACCCTCACACCAAAACCTGGTAAAGACAACACACAAAACAGAAAACTACAAACCAGTATCTCTAATGAATACAGATGCAAAAAGTTTAAACAAAATACCAGCAAATCAAATACAACAATACTTTTAAAAGATAATACATCACAATCAGTGGGGTTCATTCCAGGGGCAAAAGGATGATTCAACATATGCAAGTTGATCAATGACTCGGCAATTCTTCTTCTGGGTATCTACCCGCAAATTCTGAAAACATCTATAAAGATGTATGTACTCCTCTGTTCACTGGAGCATTATTCATGGTGGCCAAGTCATGGAAACTACCAAAGTGTCCTTCAATAGACAATTGGATAAAGAAGATGTGGTGCATATATACAAGGGAATATTTCTCAGCCATAAGAAAATATCAAATACTGTCATTTGCCAAAACATGGAAAGATCTTGAAATTATCATGCTAAGCAAAATAAGTCAGACAGAAAAAATCAAGAACTCATATGTGGAATATAAAACTGGAAACAACAAATGAATGAGACAGCCAACCAAAGAAATGAAAACTCATGGACACAGACAATAGTTTAGTGGTTACGAGAGGGTGAGGAGGCAGGAGTGGCAGGAGAGGGGAAAGAGGGTTAAATACGTGGTGATGGAAGTAGAACTGACTCGGGGTGGTGAGCACACAATGCAATGCACAGATGATGCATTACAGAATTGTACACTGGGAATCTTATAATTTTACTCACCTATGTTACCTAGTAAATTTAATTTAAAAAATTTTTTTAATCTTAAAATAAGCTCTATGAAGGAGGTAAAATTCCTCCCCTATTTTACAAAAGAGAAAACTGGTCTCCAAGTTCATTGGATTAAAGATACACTGTTCCAAAGGGATACTTTGAGCAGGGACCCAAGTACTTAAACACAGCAGATGGTGAAAACAGATGGCGTGACAATATAGAGGAGATTCAAGAAATTTGTGAACAGAAACCATCATAGAAAAACTACAAAACATCATAGAAAACTTCCAGAAGAGTAAAATAGTATGGAAAAGAAAGAGAAAAATAGAAAAGTATTAAGAACACTTAGCAATATGAGCGAAGCCCCAGTATTAAATATTCAGATACAAAGCAGGAAGATCAGGCTAGGAAAGATGCTGAGAAGGCAACAAGCTCCAAGGCAGAAATAGTGGAGCAGCAAGTCTTAGAGCAGTGGTCCCCAACCTTTTTCCACTTCTGCACCCCTTTTAAACCCATTCCTATAAATTGGACCCCTTGTTTCTAAACAGCTGTTTTTAAATACTGACACTTTTGGTCCATGCCTATCTTAATGTAAAGTAGTGAAAATGAGGTAATAAGTTAGGAAAGAAAAATTACTACACTAAAAGTACAAACCACAGATTTAATTTTACAGTATTTGTAACAGTTAAATATTGATAATGATGATTAAGTTTTTAAATATTAAATTTAAAAATGACTTGAAAAGAATCACGATTAAAGACAATGCACTTACTCTTACTCAGTCAATAACTAAACTGATTAAACAGTCTGGCTACGGATGTATTTATATGTTTGGGGGAGTTATGGAAATGTGGCAAATGGATTGTTCTGAAACCTGTGTAAAAATGGGTAGAAGAGCTGTTTGGGGGAAGGGCTCATAGCCACGCCCCCACCAACCATCACTCACTGATGTGATCTAATTCTGAGGTGTCTCTGTTACGGTGATTCAAACTTAACATTTATTGTTCCATAACTAACGTTTTGCATTTTTTTACTTTACTTGTTTTTTAACCAGTACTGATTATTTTTCCCATCCCCCGGGCCGGGCACGTACCCACTGTGGGGCACGTACCCGCCGCGGTACACATACCGGCGCGTGGGACCTGATGTCTTAGAGGATGAAACATGAGCCCCTTAGCCCACACGATCACTGGATGTACAGCAAAGTGAGTCTCCACTTCCTTCAGCTGTGTTAATAACTCATGAGGCACTAAGCAAATGTTTCCAGCTTTATGCACAGCAGTTGTGGGTTATCTGAACTACTTTGGAATGCAGGTGACTGGCAATTGGCCCTGTTTAGCTGTCCTATCCCCCTTAGCAAACTCCAGTCAGAACCATCTGGGAGAGATATTCACAGCCTCAGGGCTAAACCATACTCCTCAATCATTTTCTTCAATCTATTTCCTTCCAGTTTCTGACCCTCTCAATTACAGTTACCTTTCTTTTGTCATTCTTATTCTTTCTTGCAGTCATTGGTATGCTGCTAAATGTTTACAGAAACAAAAAAGGGAAGTGGGGAGTTAGAGAAGACTGGGAAGGAGAGAAGAAAAGAAGGGGAGTGGGGGAACAAATGTTGTAATGAGAAATATACAAACCTGTAGAGAATTTTTATGTTTATTTGGGCCAAACTGATGATATATGCAAAGGAGCAAGATCTCAGATACTCCAAGAAAGTACAGTTTTGCAACTTCTTTTATGCATTGAAAATTAAGGAGGGGACATAAGAAACATTGGAAAAAGCACGACAGGGATTGGATTACAGGATACTTAACAAAATTATGTGTTCCCTTGAGGGTTAATACCCTGTTCAAGGGGTATTACTTCTGGTATTTCAAAGGCGTGTTAAACTAAATGCACAAGAATGATGGGCAAGGTTGGCACTAACGCTATTGGCCTGGGGCAAGATTACACACCACAATCTGCCCAGTTAGGAATTTATGATCAGATCGTCCCATGAGGTTACTTTTCATAGCATAGCTCCCCAACATTTTTTTCCACAGTGAGAAAGGAGGAAAAAATGAAATAAAATTTCTGATTTGTAGCATTTGCTGATTCCCACGTGTAAATATTTTAGCTATGGCCAATTTCAAGCTACCTATGTGATGTAACTGGGTAGAAATGTGAAGTAAAACACTCTTTTATAGTATTTCCATTATATCATACACATAAAATAGATATATTAAGAGTATAAGCAATAATAAAATGTAAGGAAATAAATAGGAAGAAATTCATTTGGAGCAATTAACTTTGCTTTTAATATAAGACATTTAATTGTAAGCTGATAGCATTTAATATTCCCGTGCACAATAAAGGGGTTCTATGGAATGTAACCTCACAAGGTAATCTAGTCATAAATTCTTAATGGGGCAGGTCATGATGAGTAGTCATGCCCCAAGCATATAACTTATTTAGTTGAAAACGTTATCTTTGCTTTAAGCAAGCTCTGTTCTTGTTTTCTGCGCATCTAGGTTAACACACCCCTCAAGTGCCTCTTTTCAGACCCCTCAGATAACAAAACCACTCTCAAAAGAGCATATACTCTTAACTATCCTGTAATCCCACGCCTGCCTTGCTGTCTTCCCTACATATAATCTTTATGTTCCCTCCTTAATACAAAATGCTTAAGAAGCTACAAACTTCTATTCTGCAAGCATTTTTCTCAGTCTGTTGAAATCTTGCTTTCAGACATATTCTGCTTGGCTCAAATAAATTTTTATTAGGATTCTCTATGGGTTTGGACATTCTCACAATGACAGTTCATAATGGCTGTGTTTAACAACCAACTAACGGCATACCTGGAAAGTTCACAATTGGCTTTCATGAGCCAGTGTGAGCCAGCTCAAGAACACACCCTGCTTGCATTTCATACTTCTAGGGGACATGGGACACAGGTGAGCTAGAGATCTTCTTTTTTGATGTTTTATAATTAAATACAATTTTTGATTTGGAGCTCGATGAAAGGAAAAACACACCACTCCCATGTGTCCTCTACTTTCAATTCTCTACTTCAAAACTACTTCACTTCTGACACCAGGCATGGGTTTTCCACACGTCAAGCAACTCTGTGGCACCAGCCGTGTGTCCTAAAATTTAACTCGATTCTGATGCTGTCTTTCTGGAGGTAGCATCAGATCCTACAGGTTAAGGGTTCAGTATGTTCAAAAATAAATTCAACTGGGTAAATTTGAAGATCTAATTGGATTTAATGAACAAGTGACGAAGCGGGCCGCATACCATTGAGTAATCACTGAAGTGCTCCAAGAGGCAGTACAAAATGCAAGGTTTATAATAGGAAATTGAGCAGGACAAGAAAGTTACTAGCAAAATAAAAGAAAGGATGGTTTCCAGCAAGGTTACCTGCCTTGAAGGGATGGACAACACAGGTTTAACCAGGCAGATTATCTCACTAGTGTTGATGCGGAAATTCCAGACAGATTGGTTTAAGGTCACATTCCTGGGAGGGGCTGAAAATGTAATTAAGTCTTGGTTTGCTCTCCTGGGGACACATTCAGCCTGTTGTGTCTTTTCCTTTAATAAGTATCACAAGACTGTCCACTCCACCCTATGACGATTGGAAGTCCAGGTTGATCGCTGTGATTCTGACTGATTGGATATAAATTGACGAGTGCCACATCCCCGTCCTCAGGTTTGATTAATTTCCCAGAGCAGCTCACCAAACTCAGGAAAACAGCTTACTTACTAGATTGCCAGTTTATTAAAAAATCGTAACTCAGGCATGGCCTCTTGGAAGGCATGCATAGGACAAAGTATGGAGGAAGGGGTGCACGCTTCAATTCATTCCACCCTCCTAGCATCTCCACGTTTCCACCATCCCAGAAACTCTCTGAACCCCGTCCCTTTAGGTTTTGTGGACTTATTATGTAGGCATAGTTGATTAAATCCCTCTGTATTGGTAATTGATTCAACCTCCAGCCCTTCTCCTCTCCCCAGAGGATGAGGGGTGAGACTGAAAGCTCCCACCTTCTGATCACTTGGTTGGTTCCCCTAGCAACCAGTCATCATCCTGAGGGACTTCACAAAAGTCACCTCATAAACAAACCCAGGTGTGGATGAAAGGGGCTTCTTATGAATCCACACTCTCTTTACTTTATGACTCGGAAACTATTTCAGTGGAGGACAAAAAAAAATATTATAACAAGGATGCTCTCACTACTCATACAGCTGGGAGATTCTAAGAGTTTTAGGAATTCCGTGCCAGAAATGGAGACAGAAACCAAATATACGTATTTTATTATAAATCACAATATCATAGACCCCATTCTGTCTGACTGCCATAAGGAAGAAATTTAATCTGTCTTTTCTGTATACTTCCTCTTCCATATGTTATGCTGCTCAGTCTGAAGTCTTTCCAAGCATTTATAGAGAGCCACCAGGTTCACAGTTGTCAATGCACACAGGTGCCACTGAGAAGTCCATTGTCCTAGCCCACATGATGCCCAGATCCGGAGTCTCTCTACTTTTCTGTGCCGTGTTTGGAAAGCTAAGGGGCAGATATTTTTCATTGCCTTCCCCAAGGTCACACCACTCATCAGGAATAGAGTCTAGGCAATTATGGGAAGCAGAGTTTTTGCCACCCCAAAATGTGCCTTTTGGAATAGTGATTATTTAAAGCTGATTATTTTTAAGAAATAAAAGACTCAGAACAAAAACCTGTGAACCTCCCCCCCTGTACCTGCCAAAAGAAATTCAGATGGAAAATCCTGCTTAAAAGGAGAGAGCTATCACCTTAGCATAATACAAACGAAGGGTGGCAGACGGGGAGGAACCAAGCAAATTCTGTCTGTGAGATCCTCTGTGCCCCACTGCTTCTGCGTGGCCTAGCAAGAATTTGTTTACCAAAAGTTTGCTCATCTACCTGTACTGCTCTCCCTTTGAAGTCCTGGGGCCCCGTTTCCCTCCTTTGTCCAGATGGCACGCCTCTGCTGCCTGATTTGTTCTCTAATCTCCTATTCTTATGGAACACCACCACCCCACCCCACCCCGGATGTGTACATTTGTATTATAATAAATTTAATTATTTTCTCCTGTTTATCTGTCTCATTTCAATTTAGACCAACCAGAAGAACTTGGTGATAGAGACGAGCCGAAACACTGGGTGGTAGTGACAAGCTTTATTGGTGAAGCTGCTGGGCTGCTTCACAATGGGAGAGCAGCAGCTCCGGCCGTTGGGAGTGAAGTTATATAGGTAGGGGCAT